>JAPTGZ010000016.1:17816820-17828012 GCA_029814645.1 Fowleria isostigma | reverse complement strand
GTGTGTGTGTGTGTGTGTGTGTGTGTGTGTGTGTGTGTGTGTGTGTGTGTGTGTGTGTGTGTGTGTGTGTGCGCGCGAGTCTGGGTGTGTGTATGTGGTGACATCTCAGTGTTTGCTTCTGATACAACCCTCTTTGTATTGTGACAGACTTTTTAAAAACCACAAGACGTGTGTGCTGCTCCTCAAGATGTGTGTGACTGTATTTGCATTTGTTTGCCTAGATAAAGCACACAGGCCTGGCATGTGATGCTGCAGGATGTTTGCCTGCTGAAAACACTTTGCACATAGTCTTTGTATTCTGATACGGATACATGTTGACATGTTTCATGTATTTCTATTTCTGTGTGGATCATTCATGAAAAAGAGAATTACACATTATTTTAATTTTGTATAAATTAATAAATGATGCATATTGAATCTCTGCTGAACACAAGTGATTTTATATTACTTTGTTTTTCTGGTCCTGCCTTTTTTTTCCCCCATCATTGACAATACACATATAAATACAAATTGAATAAGCTTGTGTTTTTAAGTATTTATTTGGTATTCAACATGGATCATACATTGCACAGTCACTGAATGTCTGAGCAAAAAACGTACAGTATTTCTTAAAAACACAGAAGCAATATCAAATACAATTTATTTTATACAATATAAATCTATGTCAAACAAAAAAATAATTACATTCAGCAGCTCACAGACTGATATACAGCTTTAGAAATTTTAAATGTGGAAGGGAAATTAGATGACTTGTTTTATTATTAAATGATAATGCAAATACTAACTAAAACAGAAGCCAGTGATTATCATTAATTCAGCAAATATATCACAAAGTAAATAAACTGCATTGTCAGGTCTTAAATGCTGTTAAAAAAAAAAAAATCCATTACCAGCCATCTGTTTCTGGTTGTAATCTGTGTTCTAATCGAGGGCGAACTGTGAAGAGCAGCTTTCAAACTCACACTTAACACCGCTGATGCTGTCAACACTCGGCTGGCTATTGACCTGCTGATGTGTCTGAGAAAGGGGGAAGGTTTCAGAGCGGGACATCCTCCCTCTACCTTGTGAAGAACTCGCTGAACAGTCTATGACCATCCTCATGAACTCTGGTGCGGTGAATCGACGCAGGAGTCTGGTCCCCAGGCCCATGAACCCCGGCGTACGGCTAGGGAGCTTCCCCGAATCCATCTCCCCTCTGGCAAACAGCAGTTTATTGTGTCTGCCGGCTGGGGCAAAGCTTCCTCTCTTCTGCTGCTCTCTCCTGCCTGAAGGAGCTGTGTCATTAGCTTCTTCTTTCTGTGATTTGACATTCTCCTCAAGAGCTCTCACGGCCGGACTCTTGCCGTTTAAAAGAGGTTTTGGTGCTGAGACAGTTTTGTCGGCATCGTTTGTCAGGCCTAGGGTGTTCCCTTGACAGTCCATCTTGTCTATCAGGCATCTCTCATCCTGTAGTGAGGCTCTCTTTAATTTGCTGGCTGACAGACTCATGTCACGCACATCACCCTGATAGGACTGTTTTCTTGTGCTCAGAAGGTCCAGGTTAAATGACTTTGCTTTTCCCCAGGCAGAAAAACTCTCTGGTGTTTGCTTTTGGAGTCCAGTGTCTCTGCTGACATCTTTCTGGCTTGGTTCCGGCAGAGAGTTCAGTGTTTTACCCCCCCTTATTTCTCTAAGCTGGCAGTTTTGCAGTTGTTTGGCAGTGAAGAGAACGCTGTGAACCCCTTCGTTTGGACTTTTCTCTACCTGAGGAGGCAGAGCCCAGCTGTGGCGATGGTTGTCGTCTTGGGACTGGCTCCTGGGACATCTGAAGCGGTTCCACAGCCCATTACTCTCACTGATCTTCAGCTGCCTCTGAAATACTCCAGGCAATTGGTCCTCATTGCTGCTGAACTGCTTGGTGAACCTCTCCAGAAGATGCTTTGGGAGCTTGTTGGGTAGCAGACGGTCTCCATCCCCTACAGTCCCTGTATTGGAAAGGGGTTCATCTGTGCCGATACCTCTCCTGCAAGGAAAATTCAAAATCTGAACACACTGGTTGTGTCCAAAAAAGTTGGCCACCTCAATAGCAGAATGTCCGGCATGATTGGTCCTGTCCAGTCTTAGTCCGAGTCTTTTGAAAGCTCGGACCAGAAACTCCAGAATCTGGCTGTGCCCAGAAAAGGCAGCATACATCAGAGAACTGTTACCCCAGGCATCAGAGACATCAGGGTCAGCATTGAACTGAACCAGAAGCTTGACCACATCCAGGTGTCCCATTTCACAGGCATGGCTCAGGGCCGTGCGACCGTCCTCATCCTGGCAGTTGACATCAGCCCCTTTTTCCAGGAGCAGCTGAGTGAACTTCCCTCTGGTCCCAGGATCTTGCAGGCAGACAGCATACATCAGTGGTGTGCGACTGTTTTCCGTCTTAGAGTTGATGATGCGTCCATCTAAAGCGTCCAGAATGAAGCGTGCGAGATGAACTTTGCCACCATGCATAGCCTCCAGGAAGGTCTTGGTGCCCGAGCCCTGGCGCAAATCTTTCGGTCGCATCATTCTTGGACAGCCACTTGTGGAGCTGAGCCCAGAAAGAAAGTGACAAAAAAGGAGAAAAAGTGTGTAGCAAGTTGTTCGAGCCTCTCAGTGTTGACAGCGAGTGCATTTACCTCAGAGTAAAGCTCAGAGAGGAGCTGCCAGTGCCTTTATACCTCACTCTCCACATGCCCTCCCCACGTTGCCTAGGAAACAAACGTCTGAGCACCATTATGCAGTGGCAGCATCCATTCAGCCCAGGCACTCTCTGCCTGGAGAGAAATATATGCTATTTGAACAGAATAATTACTCAAGGAGAAAAACATGGCCAGTATTTTTCAAGTAAGGTCTGTGAGGTTAACTTAAATACACCAATTTTTGTCTGTCTTTGACACAAATTTAATTAACAAATTCCTGATGCTGAAAGAATAGAGAGATAACAAAAAAACACAACCATGCATATTGAAACCTATGAGCAGTTAATTATGATGTGTCTCATTTGCATTGGAAATTATATTGTTATCCGGTCTCTTAACAAATGTTTGAGGGAAGTCAGGTTTAGAGAGAGGAAAAGAAAAAAATGGAAAAAATGAAGCTAGACTTGTCTCTTAAATGCTGCATCTATTCTCCACTCCATATTTTCACTTTATTTTGGTTTTATAAAGACATCAAGTCTGGGTGTAAAGGGTTCAGAATATGCCACAACACCGCTACAGCTTTTTAAAGGTTTCACAATGAGAACCTGGTCTGAAGGTTTGCATTGTCATGAAAAAAGAACGAATCCAATGAACACCAGCAGGATGAGGTTGTGAAAGACTTGGGGTTTTTTTTAGCTTACAGACATGAAAAACAAAGCTCAGTACCTGGCTGATGTGGGTAGGCTGCTCTTTGTCAAATAATATAAACCCCTCACTCACTTTGATCTCCTCAATCATTTAGATTCACAGAGAAGCCTGCCTATCCACAACAAACCTGTTGAGGAGAGTCAGATGATCATGATCTGTTGCTTCCTGAGGTAACACTGAAAATAAATGTCATCCACCCTTGTGATTATGGTTTACTGCTCTAAATATAACCCTTCACAGGGTAAACTATAGTAGCAAGAAAAATAGCAGTGTTGCAGTATTAGTGTTTGTGTATTATGATGCCTGTTCTGCAGTTTTCTATAAATGCACAGGTAATTCTTAGTTTTAATTTCTCAGATTTGGTTAAAACAGTCAAACTTGTTTTTAAAATCTGGTAGATTTATCCCTGTTAACAGAAAAAATGTCAAATTTAAACACTTAAAAGCACAATTAGATTCATTTTACACAGTTGTCTCCTGTCCACAAGACCAAAATTTAATTTTAATTCTTCATATAAATCTCAGCATGCGTACAACTGTGCCAAACAGTGGAGGTGAGAGAAACATTGTCAGGATTTCACATACCTTACTGTTCACCATCCGGCTTCATCAAACCCTCAGCGGGTCTTTTATAGAGTAGCAAAAGCCATCTACTCGTCTCAACATGGAAGAAATTCATCAGCACTGATACACTCATGGCAACATTTCAACACTTTTACATTCGTACAATATCATGGATACTTCTTTACATTTAGCACTGCAGTATTTAATTTTAAGTGATTTTTAATGGTATGGAAACCATAAAGTGAGTGACATTACACCTTTAGTTACATACTGGACACCATATATGTACTTCACTAAGTGCATAGGTATGTTTGGCCTCAAGTCAACCACACTGTATAGACACGGTGAATGTTGTCGTTTACATCCGGTAATCCCACATATGCGCAGTAACCTGGAGGGCAAAAGCACCGCTCAATACGAAACTTAACAAAACAACCGCTGTCATCATTCTTGTAGAAACATCTGCTCAAAAAGTAAAACAAAATAGATAAGTATGACTAGTTTAGATCACCTTTGTGCTGATGATTGCAAAAGGTACGACACAAAGCTAACTGTATTTAGAGAAAAGCTTCCGGACCCATTTCAAATAGCTGACAAACTGTGGGGTGACAGTCGGCAGAAATGTCCTCCGGGTCAGTATAGGGACATCAACAATTACTTTAATCAACACACCAGGGGTTTACACAGCAGAGGCAATGAATAAATAAATGTAGTATAATGATTAGCAATTTAATAACCTTCATTGTGTTTAGGTTTTTTTTAATATGGGCATGGAGTCAGGTAGTTGTAGCAGTGGGTTTGGCCAATGACAATAAAAAACTATCAAAATGTTTTCATATAATTATTTATGCTGGGTGACCATTTATAATTACCCCCAATAAAGTGAGCTGAGTAAATTCTATCATGAGACTTCTGCTCCCAAGGTTTGGACGGGTCATCCAGTTGCAATCCCTTCATACCTGTTAACCATAGCTTTCGCCATATTTCATCAGCTTGGAAACCCGTGAAACTTAACGTTACTGTCCTTCTTCCATCTGTTGGTGCATCCTACAGCGCTACAAGTGTTAACCATTTTGATGGATTTTTAGGTTGTTGATACATCGTCGTCATCGTCGTTCTCTGCTTGTCCAAATCAGGGTCCGGGTCGCAGAGGCAGCAGCCTCAGTAAAGATGCCCAGATATATCACGACTGTATTTAAATTTAGTGCTGTCTGTTTACAATTTCATGGCTGAAACAAACGCAGGACACTGGAAGGATAGAACCTATTTGCCCTCCAGTCAGTGACAGAGCAAAAAATCAAGTACACGTGATGTCAGTTGTCAACGTGTCCATAGGTGATGGCCTTGGATGAAATCTCAAGAATCACCATGACAGCCATTGGAGTGAACTCATTGTTATGCTCTTGCAGTGATCCTGCACAGATGAATGTTGTGTCACATGTATTTTTTGTGGATAGTGCGAGAAATATGCTGGCAAAAAACACAAATAGGAATTTATATAGCGGTATGCGGGATCAGTCTTATCTTGTCAGAGAGGACACTACACTTGGCTTTATCTGTCGGATTTAACATTCCTGAAGAGTTATGTGTTTGGGTCTTGGGGTTGTTGATCTGCAGAGATGAATGAATAATGTTTGCCTAGCACTTTAGGTCACATGTCCTCTAATAAAGCTAATCTAAAGCAGTCACCAGAGGCTTTTATTAGTTATTTTTCCCATCTGTTACACAATATGCTAATAAAAACCTCTCAGACGATGTCAGCAGATGGAAAATCAAATCCTCCAGCATGAGTTTACCTCTGTGGCATCACATGGAAAGAAAAATTTAACAAATTAAAAGTCACCTCCGGGATAAAACATGATAAAACAGACGTGAGTTCTCTAATGCTGGTACTCACCATGGGTCGTCTTATCAGGTGTTCCAATATAAATTCTGTGAGACTTTGGCTGTTTTTTTTTAGCACAGTTCATCCAGAAATAGACTTGCGCTGCCTGGACTCACCCTTGCAGGCAGCCCGTGAGCTGTGAGTTGGACTCGTGTTAACTTTTGGCTGCTGCTGATTATCTGTATGTGAGGTGACATTTTCTGCCAGGTTCTTGGAATTCAGTTTTATTCAGTCTTAAAAAAATATAAGATATAAATGTGCTTCACTTTACAATTAGGGAAGTTGATGATCTCATGTATGTCTTCAATACTGAATATATCAATGGTTAGTTATTAATAACTATATATTGTCTTGGACCTGCAGACATCATGACTGGGATGCTTTAGTGCATGACATAAAACCATTCACTGAGTGTAAAAAAAGCTTTGAACAACCATGAATGAAATGTTGATGAAATAGAATGTGAATGAGTTGATACCATGAGACTTGCTAATTGGAGAGATGTATGCAAAAAAGCAGAGGTGTCATGGTAAATACCTGATCTCCCATTCACTGCAGGCTTGGCCCAGGCAGGAGTCACTTTGAATGCTTGATTAGAAATTAAAGCTCGTGTCAAGTTAAGGTGTTATCCGGATCCCTAAACGTCTTAATTAGTCATAGGGGAGAATGCACTTTCAGCGCCACTAAATCAACAAATCTCACAAGGTTGTTCCAGAGAAAAACTTGTAGATGGAAACAAAATGCTGTGATGAACTCCCTCGGTAACTCCACTTAGCTTCTAACACCTGGGACTAAATTAGGGCATGAGCACAAGGTACGGAATGGAGTCCATACGAGACTATGTTCAACACGGCCCATTCATTGTAACTAAAAATGTTTTCTTACGAGTGACTCAACATGCCCTCTGCCTCCTCCATGGACTACTACGTCTCCTCTCTACTAATTGAGCGCACCTGAGAATGATGCGGTTTATGGGCTGGAAAACAGGAAGCAACTTGTAGGGACTTTTGTTTTTCCATCCCCTGCAGAAATTTGTTACAAAAAAATTAACAACCAAAGAGCAATTATGCCAAATGAATAAGGATAAGAATAACAATAGAAATAAAAATAAGTTTTTCTAATTAATTAAATTAGGTTCTGTTTTGAGATGCTTTTAAGGAAAAACTGTTGTATTCTTTTGTATTTTGTATGTTCACATTTTAGTGTTTTACATTTAGGTTTAGAACTGACCTTTATTGCGTTTTATGTATATTTTTAGTGTGAATGTATGGCTATGATTTCTATTTTGTGTAACTTCTGCTGCTGCTGTCTTGGCCAGGACACTCATAAAAAAGAGATTTTTAGCCCATAAGGACCCAGTGTGACATTTGTTGCACTTCCAAAAGGAATTTTTCACTATATTCAACTGTACTTAAGTGATTTATCACCATTTATTGTAATATTATCTTCTGTATTTTGTGTTTTTTTCAGTAAAATTCAGGTATTTTCCAACATTTAATTTATTAACCATGTAGATGTTCATTAAAGCTCAGATTAAAGTTGAGGGTTCTTATATCAGAAAAACAGAAAACTGAAGAAAAAGTGACTTTTTCTGCAAAATCTCTCTTTAACTGAACATGCAAAGCAACACCATCCACTGTCATTGTCACTGTCACTCCATAGGTTTTACTGGTGAGTCAATGTTGTAGAAAATGGAGGTGTTTCCACAGTAACTATGAAGCCTCTAAACGTCCAAATGGGTCATATCTGATGCCCATGAAATGATGACAAACTGTATTTTACACCAATTATTTCCATGTATTGATAGGATTAGCAGCTCTAAAGTAACTAAACAGACCCAGCCAATCGGTGTTTGGGTCCTGATGGGTTAATGTCAATGAACTCTTTTCCTGGTTAAATGAGGGTTATAATAATAATAATACCAAAAATAATCTTAAACCAGATGATGATGTCACCTTCTAAGAAAATACCGCGAGTACTTCTCAGATGTCTTGTTGACAGCTGATGCTCAAAAATTCAGTCATAGCAAAACCCTATCTTGTCTTTTTCCTCCGTTTCTTTCCCGGTTCTGTAATGTCTTGACATAGGTAGCACTGCCATTTGAGAAGAACAACATAACAACTCCTGCAGGGACAAAACTACTAAATCACAGCATTCAGATTCAGCCTACAACAATTGTGTTTGTGTCTGTGTCCATTAAGTTCCTCTAATACCCTTTGATTTGATACAAGGACACAGCAGCCCTAGGTTGAATGGAGATTTCACACCCCAGCTTTTCCAGGAAAGAGGGAGCAGCTGGCTTCCTGTCAAATTGTAACCATGGTGTGTTTGTATCATCTCTCGGGTGAGGAGAGGTCACAGCATCTGCCCTGTAGCAGGAACCAAATGCCATGTTAAACAGCAAATTCTCTTTAAATGAACTTAATGAAAGTCACTTTGCTGTTGTGTTTTCCTAGGGATAAAAACGTGCCAATTCTTATTTCTGTGATTAAGAGCAGCTCATGAGCCTGGACAAAAGTGGACAATTATACTGAGATGCAGGGTTGCAGCTGAAGACGCTGACAACTCACCAGGAGCTGCCAATCAAAGGGGCCAGTGATATGTTATTGGCCATGAGGCGGGCCCCTGAGTGCCTTTTCTCTCTCCTCTCTCATCAATTAATGCCATGACTCAGGCCTGCTAAGCTACCACAACCAGCTGGTAAACAGTAGGCTGGTCCTTCAGCCTTCAGATTTAGGGAACTCTAATATCAGCTCTCAGACGAAGACATTTTGGACAACAGAAAATTAGCACCCACAGTGTGACCCGCCTGTGATCCTCCACCATGTCTTCATATTGTGTTTACGGGGAGAAGACCGAGAGTGAAGGCAATACTGCAGAGAGGATGAACACGATAGAATCTTTGACTAGATGAGGCAATGAAAGAATTAGTTCATAAAATAACTTAAATACCATTTACACCTGTGTCGTTAGAGAGAGAGAGCAATAAAATCATTTTAACTTAGCCTCAAATTTAGAAACAAGAAAAAGATTCAGTGAAAGTTCAATATAAAGTCAGGATTGGTCTCAAAATTGCTAGGGATACAACACCCTCAACCATCAAAAAAATCAAAATAAAATAACAATTAGTGATGTATGGATTGATACTGAAATATTGATATCTTCGATACCAGACCTGTACACTCTAGAATTGATTCACAAATCATATTGATACTTTTGATGCTTTGGTCATTTGAGGGAATGTACATCAGGTACACAGTGGAAAGTAACTAAACTATTGGGATCTTGTGCAAATGATACGTGCTTGGTGGGAACTACTTCTTCCTCCACCTGGGTAAGTGTGTACTGTGTTAATTCACGTTCATGTAACGTGAATTAACATACAAGCTTTCATTTTTATAATAGTTCTTCATAATTAAACAATAATTACTCTCATGTCTATTCTTTATGAAGTTATGATTTGAAAAACAATTTTTTTTTTTTTTTAATTTTCCAGATATTAAATATATTTGTTCAAAGTATTGGTATCGGATCGGTATTGCAGATTCTAGTCTGAATTTTACTCGGTATCAGATCAAAAAAAAATATATATGGTATCGAACATCACTAAAAAAAAATCTGTGGGCCTATGTACGCATGTCTTTCAATATTAATTTTTTCACATCTTAAAATGACTCAGAACTAAGTTAACACTGAGGGATAATCTAAGGTATTAGCTCAGTAAAATTAACATCCACCAAGCGCCAATGGCTGGAAAAAAATTTGTTTGTATGTAAATCAAAAACACTAGTGGCCAATGGAAATTTTTGAATTTCATGTGAGTGTTTGTTTTAATACAGTTGACATTTCTGCCAGCTGTCAGGCTATTTTGACCCTTGTGGCGCACAGTACTTGTTGTGTGACGTCAGCTACTAGAGTTCTGTTCTTTCCCTTTGTTTAAACAAGCATGGTGGGAAGAGCATCATGATGCAGTAGTCACTTTGAAATTAAATATATCCTAATAAAAAAGCCATAATCTAATTTTATCTGTACATAACTGTATTCTTTAAGCAATGCTTAAGTTGGATTTTTATAATAAAAACACATGGTACTTATTTTAAGTCAAATAAGGCATGATTTTTTATTTGCCTGGTGAAAAATATTTTTGGCCAGTAAATTTATGGAGGTCACTAACCAATGGCAGATGAGGTAAACCGTTATTTTTACACCCTGGACCAGCTGTTTCTCTCTCTCAAAGGCCACTCGTGATTAGTATTTGTAAAGTCAGATTTAGAAAATGACTTAAAATGAGCATGTGTATTGAAATACACAATAACGAACACATATCTTACAAATAACACTCTTCATTCCCCCAAATTAATTAGAAAATGTATTGCAATAGATCCAAACACACATCAGTAATCAAACTTGTCAGAGATTTCGTGTTTCACAAGAGGACTTGAGCCGGTGTCAGCAATATCTTTTGCCACACTGATCTTAAGTGCTATTTCCCATGAGCCACCTGTACCCCCTAATCTATCAGCTGTGATGGAAACTCCTTTCCTGCAATGATGCGGAAGAGATGGACAGCCAGAGCGCTCCCTCTCCATCTCCCATCTGACAGGGCCCATTTGTGGCCTTGCGGGCCCGCTCACCTCTGACAGCTCAATAAATTGTACAAATGGATAACAAATGTATTTGTTTTGATGGCCACATTGTGCAGGGATGGGTAACACTCAGTTGCACCTGGAGTAAAGGTCTGTTGCACAGTCACATCCACAAGAAGGCGAGGACAGTTCAGATGAGAAAAAAAAAAGTGCTTGGAGGCTTTAGAACAATAACAGCTGCCAAGTTTCATTTCCCATAATGTCTGGACCGCTGACACCGTTGCATCTTTTATTTAGTTGCTTCAGTCCATCACATTAAATGTCTTCAAGTTTAAAGTCACCCCAGGGTGAAACAAAACACCATTGTCTTATGACTCTATTCTTGTTGATTTTTACATCAAACATACATCTTATTACTTTTTCTTCTATATTATTGCTTTTAAAGCGTAAAGACCCAGTGCTACTTCGGTGGCAGTTTCCATTATAACGGAACGATGTAAATCACAAGGTTATTGGTCCATAAATTCAACAAGGTGATGGTTTATCACAGCTGCAGTGTATTTGATCAGATACATGAACTGCTTTGTACCAGTGAAAACAAAAAACTCTCAATGATAAAACATTCTTTAAACTCTTTCCCCCATAAAGACATTTGACGACCCCACGTACTTGTGGCAAGATGAAGAGGGCCTGGGCGGGCTTCGAACCCCAGGCTCCCAGGCAAAAGTCACACGCACTAACCAGTCAGCCAAAGGCATATCCCTGTGGCCAAGTAGCCACAGTGCATGATCAGTTGGAGGCA
>JAPTGZ010000016.1:17676664-17692510 GCA_029814645.1 Fowleria isostigma | reverse complement strand
AATACAAATAAGTAGACATAGCTTGTAGTTACATTGCCTATTCCATAATATTAGAAATTACATAAATGTATCAAAAGTGAAAATAATTGGCAGACAGAATGAATTAAGACAAAAAAACAACACCTAAAAAGACAAAAAATGGAGAGTAGGGTGATGGATCAAACTAAAGGCAGTTAGATCACCACTATTATTACACATCTCAAACCTTTCTCCTATAGCACAAAAACAAATGAGACCAAAATTAACCAGGCTGTCTGACGTAATGAGTACATAAAACAGAAAAACCTAAAGATTAACCCTTTCAGCAGGTTCCATTTAGATGTCGCACTGATGTGAAGTCATTTGAGGGCGGCTCAAAATGGATGATGTTGCAGCTCGAGCAGGTGGTACATAAAGTTAAGCGACTCAGGGTATGTTTTAGCAGTATTTATAGACTTCAACTTCAACCTGTAACCACGAATATAGCATTATTATCAACTATTCAACTGACGAAATCTTGTCTTTATGGTTATTTTTTCTGTGATTATGAGGTGAAATCAAAGCCTCCTGACGATCAAACTGCTCCAAGATTTGTTTCCCCTTTGTTTGTTGGTTCAACTGTACCAGAAATACAACTTCTGCTGGAAGTTTCATGTTCAAATGAATTATATTGAGCTTTAAAAAAAAACTTGAAATGCCAGCACATAGACCAGAAATAGAGTCATTCCTTTGGAAACGATATACTGCCTCTGCTGGTCTCCTTGGTGTGAACTGGCAGGTTTTCAGGACGCATTTTAAGTATTTGCAAATGTTTAGCTCGTGTGAAACTTGGATCTGAAGTGTGTGCTCACCTCTTCCTCTGTTGCCGTCTTTGGAAGCCTCATGTGTGTTGCATTTATTCCAATCTGTTAAAAACAAAAAAAAAAATAGGAGTAATTTGGTTAAGTTATACTCACTTGCAAATAGTTAAATAGCTTTAAAGTGGCATTTTGATTTTTCCTTTACCTCAGCTGCTGCCTTTAGCTTCATGCTGATGTAAAGGTTTGAATCATCACGGTCTCCAACCTGCAAAGACACATTTAACCACCGTTTTCTACTTTACAGATACATGCTGATAAAGCACTATTTAAAGAAATGCAACTTCATAAAACATACAGACATAGAAAAAATTATTAGACCACCATCGTTTTCGTCAATTTCTTGTTCATTTTAATGCCTGGTACAACTAAAAGTACATTTGTTTGGACAAATACAATGATAACAACATATATAGCTCATAAGAGTTTAAGAGCTGACATCTACCCATTTTCCATGGTTTTCTTGATAAAAACCAAAATCACATAAGTTTTTACATCAATAGCTAAGACATTGTACTGACAAGAACAGTGCTTTTAGGTACTCCATGTTTTGTTTTCTGTTTTAATCACCTGACACACAGGAGTTAGTACCTGATCACATAACCATTGTTTTCGATGACTTTTGATGGTCTATACTTTTTTCCACGACTGTATTTGTGCACTGTAAACATGCAATAACATACAATGTCACATGCTCGTGGACATGCAGCTGACCTGCTAATGTCTCCAGGGGAAAGCCATGAGAGAGCACATGGCAAAAATGAGCTGCCAAAATAAACAATAACATGTTCCAGCCCTGACTCATGACAAGCTCCATCTCATATTTACCTGTAAAACCACTAAACCAGGTCTGAAGTTGGGGTCCTGGAGTTTCATCAGCTCCACATCCTTCTTGAGGCGCTCCCTCACCTGCCTGAAAACAAGACCAAAGAATAAAATTTAACAGCGTTGTTAGTGTCTGAGCAGAGGCATCTGTAGTAATTATGTACCATCATAAGAATCTGGTTATTACCAAAAGGTGCTGAAACCAAAGGCCTATTACTACTAAAACACTGATAATTATTTCCATTCTTCAGCCATTAAATCTATGTTTTGAATAGGAGGTCACTTCAGGAAAGGTCGTATCTATAGTCTTTGTACTTTTCAATGAGTCAATAACTTGCAAAGATTTCATCACTTTGCGTAGAAGGAAGAGATAAGAAATAGCTGAGCTAAGATAAACCTCAGTCAAATTAACCCATCATTACAAGCCAAACAGTACTGGACTTCAGTTTAGAACAATTACATTCAATTTTATATCTATCGTGTTAAATTACAACTCAAATCCAGTGACTTCTATTCTCTGCTTATTAAAACCATTCAACTCTGTTTGATATTGGTCATTGGAAGTGATTTACAAAAACCTTTAAATGCAGACTTATCTCACTTAAATTTTTAACCTACAATATCGATTTAGATGAGTAGGTGGTTCATCACGTGAGCCTTACTGACAGCAATAAGTCACAGCATGGTGTTAATATTGATAATAGATGCACGGTGCTGCTGAGAGACACCATCTAAACTAAACTTCAACTAAATTTACAGCAAAGGGTTCACAGTATATTCTGATATTACACTAAGTGACTAGTGTTAACCTTTATGCGTTTCGTGTAGCAGGTCTGAAATTTGCTCTAATGATTTTACTGTAGGAGCTTTTATGGAGTTTTTCCTCCATATGACCTACATATCACGCCTAGCCTGTTAGCTAGGCATGGCTTCTTTTTACTCACCTAAGGAGCCACATTTGAGGATCATTCACAAACTATCACTATCATATTGTTCACTCTTGATTTTTCAAATTGCATCAAAACAAGGATCTCATCTCAAGTGACAGATGATAAAAATGTCTTGATCTTTTTAATAATTACTGTTTTATAAAGTCATGGGAAAAAAGTATTAGACCATCAATAGTCATTAAAAACAATGGTTATGCAATCAAGCACTAACTCCTGTGTGTATCATGTGACTAAAACAGGCAGAAAAGAAAACATGGAATGCCTAAAAGCACTGTTTTTGTCAGTACAATACCATAGTGATGGAAGAACTTCTGTGATAATGGTTATTATCAAGAAAACCATGGGAAAATGGATAGATATCAGCTCTGAAATTAAACTCTTATGAGTTATTTTTGTTATTATATTTATCCAAACAAATGTACCTTTAGTTGTATCAGGCACTAAAATGAATAAGAACTTCAAGAAAACATAAGGTGGTCTACTGTTTTTTTCCATGACTGCACACACTGCCTTTTTTCAAATCATGCTGCTCATATGTGCCTTAAATTGCCCTCTGGGGACAAATAAAGTTTTCTGGATCTGAATCTCATTCCCTGGTCACTGATAAACCAGGGCCATATTCCTATAAACACTGTTATAACAATACAGCACAGTTCTCAGAGACATAAACATTTGGCTCTGATGTACCTGGTCAATTATAGTTCTTTAGAGAAAACCAGCTGCAAACATTCTATTTTCTAAAATAAAGAGACATCACTACAATACTTGCATTCATAAATACTTTCCAGCATAATACATGATGGCATGTCAGCATTTTTCAAGCTTCAAAACTCACGAATGATAACACCTCCTAATGAAAGGACAACTGAGCTCTTCAGAGATGAGAGGCTGCTTCTGTTGCATAAACTAATGAGTACTGTGTGGGTCTGCTAACAAGGCGCAGGATGTTGTGTCTTGTGACAGGCACATGCAGCCTAATGTCCCAAAATTATTTGTTATAGAGAGGTTTTGTTTCTGCAAGATGCAAAAATATGAGCGATCATTGGATTTTACAAATTTTTAAACACACAAAATAACCGCAGCCAACCTGCACCTTATATTGAAAAGTACAAATAGTTATTTTAGATAACTTCTTGATTTCTTAGTATTTGTTACGCCAGGTCAATGGACCAAAAGGGCAAAGGTCGTATCACATCACACCACCTTCTTACATAATCGCTGCAGCAGGATTTGCAATTGTTATGCAAAAGTTATTGGAATTACTTTTGTCGGGTTCATCGCCAAATTTCAGATTTGACATTTATTCAAAAATGTTGCGCATCTTGTTCAACTTGCTAAAATTGGCCAGAAATATATTTTCCTGGCATATCCAATAGGAGTCGTGATTTCTCTGTTAAGTTTCCAATCAAATAAATATCCTTGGCACGTTTCATTCACGTGGTCAGCACCATGCACAATAATTCAAAGCTAGGATAATTGCAGCAGAATGGTAAAAGCTCACAGATTATCGGCGTAACATGTGTAACCACGCGGTTGAGAGAATTTATACACGTCGCAACTTGTGTTTGACAATAATATTAAGCTACTTCTGCGTATTGAGGGTGGCTAGGTAGCTACTGAGTCGACACATGCTCTATAGATACACGTAATGTGCACCGAACTATTGTAAATGGCAGCCAAAATTTAATTAATACTCACGCTGACACCTCTTTTCCACTTATAATTTGCGCTGACATCTTCCGTGTTTCGTATTTCGTGTTGTAGGATGCTTGACCGTCCTGCACACTGCCTGGCAAGAAGAAGAGTGCGCTCCAAAAAGTAAGTTTATTCAACTGACTCGGCTGGAAGTCGCTGCCGTACGTCCTATTTACAAATGACGACCTTACGCTCAAAATCAGCGTATTAACTTTATTGAATAGCGACGAACGGGAGCGTAACGCCCCGTCGGCATGACGACAGAAGGAGGGGCGGAGAAATACGCTTAGTGTCAACGCTAAAAGCCAATCATATGCTTTATATAAGTTTCGTGTGGAAGCGACTGACCAATGATATTTCCGGATTTACACTCCCGCCTACTAGGGGCGGTGACGAGGCGGAAGTCTGTGGACGTAGTTGCGTCAAAAGCCAGCAGAGGGCAGCAATATATTTACAAACAGCTTTAAAAAAGAAGAAGAAAAAAAAAAAAGAAAAAAAAATACCAAAGCAGTGTTTTGTATGGGCCAAGTTGACTTGACGGGGACCAGACTTGTTTGGAAGGTATCGTCTTTACTACTCTACCAGAAAGTACTAGAATATACAACACTTATATATATATATAGAGAGAGAGATTTCCGTCCGATGTATCATGAGGAAATCCAGAGGCAATGGAGAGTAGATTCTGTGTTTTGAACGACACTGAGGACCTGCAGACGTGTGTTTCCAACAGTGAAAACAATCTGCACTTTGAAAGGTTGGTGGATGGCTTCGCTTAAATAGTTAAACTACAAGCTTGTGCACGTTCTTTTACGTCACGGTTGATCAGTCACGCTTCATTTATTTACTACTGCATTGCTTGTCTTCTTTTACATATATTTGCATTTTTAAGCTAGTGCTAAAGTGCCCGTTTAAAATCAGTCACCTTGCTCCATCGATGGCTCTGATGCAGACCACTTCAAAGAGTGTGTCAAACCCGTTCCCCGTGTGTCCACAGGTCTAAGACTCTGTTTGAGGAAATTCGAGCGTCCATCAACAATAATGACGAGGAGGACCGCTCCTTCTGGAGGCCTGTGCTCCCATGGGGTGGCGTCTTCACTATCAAGGCAGGACGGAAGGCTATATCATGCACCCCTCTGTACGTCCAAATCAGCCTCAAAAACACATGCACTATTGATGGCTTCCTCATGATCCTCTATGTGATTCTACGGGACAACCAAGGCTTCTCTAAGGAGTTGGCTGTGTTCTTAGGAAAGCCGTTTGTGGAGTATTTCCTCTATCTGATGGACTCCTGTGACTACACCACAGTGAAGATGCTGTGGATCTGGGACAGGATGTCCAAAAGACAGTACCGCTCTGGAGTCAACCAAGCAGCACTGGAGATTGACCTGTTTGGTAATGAACATGAGAACTTCACAAAGAACCTGGAGAACCTGATGTCCACCATTCAGGAGAGCCTGTGCACCAACTGGACCTGTCCATCCCGTGTCCATCAAAGTGTCAAGACCACCATCAACATCAGGTTAGATTAGATTAGATTAGATTAGCCTTTATTAATCCCACAGCAGGGACGTTAACTTGTCTACAGAGCAAAGACAAATAAACCCTCTAAACGCTCATATAAAAATATTAATCACTATTATAAACAATGAACAATAAAATCTATGTAGCTCAATTATACACAATATACACTAAATATAATATAAAAATATATTGCACTAGAACAGAGGTCATATTGCACATGAGGAACAGCATTAGACATGAGTGATGGCATGTTGATTACAATTACAGTTTCAGTGAATAAATGCGAGAGTTTCAGACTGAGTGGGTGTTGTACAGTCTGATAACAGCAGGGATGACCGCTCTGCAGTCCCGCTCCTTCTTACACCATGGGTGTAAAAGTCTGCTGCTGAAGGAGCTGCTCAGACCCCACAGTGTCATACAGGGGGTGAGAGGGGTTGTCCATGATGGATGTTAGCTTGGTTAACGTTCTCCTCTCTCACACCTCCTCTATGGAGTCCAGTGGACAGTCCAGGACGGAGCTCGCTCTCCTGATCAGTTTGTTGAGTCTCTTCCTGTCTCTGTCCGTACGGCCTCCTCTCCAGCAGACCACGGCGTAGAAGATAGCAGAAGCTACCACAGAGTCATAAAAAGTCCTGAGGAGGGCCCTGCACACTCCGAAGGACCTCAGTCTCCTCAGTCTCCTTCGCAAATGCAGACGACTCTGGCCCTTCTTGTACAGGGCGTTGGTGTTGTCAGTCCAGTCCAGTTTATTGTTGAGGTAAACACCCAGGAATTTGTAGTTCTCCACTACCTCGATGTCCAAGCCCTGGATATGCACCGGAGTGAAGTATGGTGATGTCCTCCTGAAATCGATCACCATCTCCTTTGTCTCAATCAAACCAGTGGTTCTCAGTCTTTTTCTGTTGGGTTCCTTTAAGAAGATGAAAAATTTACAGGCAACATTGTAACAGTGGTGGAATTATAACTTTAACTGTAAGAAACATTAATACTGTAACAATACTTTCTGCTATTCCTTTAATATTTTTTTTTATCAAGATCTTTCAACACAAGTGCAGTGCTAACTGGTCTTTACAGAGATCTGAGGTAAACATAGGATGACATAAATCAATCACAGCTATTACCAAAAAAAAGCAAAGAAAACAAATTAAACTAGATATAAAATAATCCCTCCCCAGTCAGTGCCAGTGTACTAGACACAGTGAGGAGTCAATAACAAAATAGAAACTTGCACCAGGACTAAGTACATAGCGTGCAGCATTAAACCTCAAGCATCTAAGCATTTACAGAGTCTGAAATATTTTTAGGAAGGGACCCCACACTTTATGGAATTTCCAATTTGATTGCTGAAGAGAATATCTGATTCTCTCCAGTCTTAAGCAGGACATAGCAACCACTGTGCATGAGTGGGAGGAAAAGGATCTCTCCATCTAAGCAGGACTGCTCGTCTAGCCAGAAGGGTGGCAACGGATAAAGTGTGATGATTTGTTGTGCAAATTAAAAACAACTTAGATTTTTGCTTGAATAATACAAATAAACTCAACCAGAGTTCTCCCTGAGACAATATTTTTCCAAAGAAAGACAGGAAATACACATGTATCTTGCAACTATGACAATAAAGTTAGCTTTTTTTTTAATTTTTTTTTTGTTTTTATAGAATAACAAATACATTTTGGTAACAAAGATGAACATTTCACCAATATCACTGGCTGCAATGACCCTGTTCACATTACACATCTGGGAACATTAAAGTGCAACTTGTACAAAAACATAAACATGTCCCATTTTTCTTTTCCAGTCCAATCCTTGTCCATTCTCCAAACCTAAACTCTTTGTCTAGTCTAGTGACAGATCACCATGGCTGTAGATTTATTTTTTGTTGTGCATCCCTAAAATGAGTCCAGGGTGCTCCAATGCTACAACATTAGTTCCACCTGCTACATGTTCTAACCTAGAAAAAAAAAAACACCCAGGAGTGATCCCATGACCCTCCTGGCAAACCTTTGCACCCTCCAGTTTGAAAAACACTGGGTTAGATGGATATGCAGTGTAATAATACTGTGATGAAACTGCTTTTCCTGTAATGTCAACATTAACAACAAGAATTTAAAACATGCAGCATATGTTTTGGATTTTTCTTATCTCCTGCAAATTTACAAAACTTTCATCATTACCACTATAAATAGTATGGATAGCTCAGCTTGTTTTTTAAGTTTATTTCAAGAAATGTTTTATTTCTACCCCATGGTGTACTAACATTTTAATGTTTAATTGTAATGAGATGAAAAAGTTGAGTGAGAATCTTTTAACTTTCTATGAATTGCTCTTTTTTTTTTTTTTACAAATATGTTGTGACACAAGTGTTGTTAGACTATGTGTATAATCTCTATTTATTGAAATTTCACTTGAATATGTTTGTCTCCAGCCCTCCTCATGAGCTGCCTCATCGAGACCCCATTCAGTCGGCCGTGGATAAGTTTTTCTGTCCCAAACTTCTACTGTGCACAGAACTTGGGTGAGACATCAGAGTAATTATAATACTTTATTAATCCCAGGAGGAAATTATTGTGCAAATGGAACAACTGTAACTCACAATGTCCCCCCGGGATTGTGGTGTTCATAGTTTTGTTATTCGTTCAGCCTTTGCTAGATCATATTTATGAATTAAAATGCTGCTCATTTTTAGTTTGTTGGGGGTTTTTTTGTTTGTTTTTGTTGTTTTAAGAAAATGTAATATAATTAAGATACAAGATGCAAAAATTCATTTAAAAAATTACTCATCATTTTTCTTTTAATGAAAAATTAAAATCAGTCCCACAGACCTGAACACCATACAAGAGTTAATAAAGTATTGTGACATATGTCAGATATTCCATCACTTCTGATCCAGGTCAGAGTGAAATTTGCTTTGTTGACCTATTGCTGTGTTTTTTCCACAGGTGTGATGGCCTCAGAGAGTTCTCTCAGAGGGTTTTCTGTCATGGACCCCCACCCTTTGTCATTCTCAACATGCAGCAGTGGAAGTCAGAGGAGCTGTCGTATGTCCCGTACCACCTGGCTCTCTGCCAGCACAAGTATGGAGGTTTTACTGGGTGTCCCTGACAGGTGTAAAGTTTCACGCCTTGACCCATTTGTGGTGTGACCCACTATCATATGTAATAGGGTCATGACTCCAGGAATGAAAAAGGCGCTAAAACTAATATGCACTAGACCAAAAGTTAGGGTAGCAGTTCAAATAGACTAATTATCAGATCAAATATAGAATTTTTTACAACTCTTATTCTTGATATAAGTTGAATTATAGTAAGGTATTTTTTATTTGATCTTTAGCTTAAAGATAATGTTACAAATTTTGTGTCAGATTCAAAAGTTGATAGCAGTTAATCTTTACTGTAAATGTAGGTCAGTTCCAAATATGACATATTTGTCTCCATGATAAATAATTCTGAGTTTGTATCCATGATGGCTCAGTTGGGATTGGTTGGTCTTATTGTGTGTGAAATGAAGAGAGTACATTCATTTAGAGTATCCAGTCAAAAAGCACGACACAATAGGAAAATACAACTACCAACTCTGAAAAATGTACATTTTCTATCAAACTACTGATGTTTTGGATAATTTTTCAGTTTGCACACATTATTTTGCAATTTTTATTTATTTATTTATTTATTTGCCATTTCTTTTCTTCTCTGAGTGGTCTGACTCACAAAAAGTCATCTGACAAAGTAAACATGCCATCGGCCCAAAATTTCAGTTAACATTTTCCTCCCTTTCTGCTATTTGTGAGCTACATTTCCAAAATCCTCCATAGTCTATGAAAAAACAGCCTTCCAGTCAACAACTCCATGCTAAAAATGACAAGTTATGATGATTTAGATCAGGGGTCTTCAATGTTTTTCAGGCCAAGGACCCCCAAACTGATGAGGAGATGGAGCAGGGACCCCCTGCTATTTTGTATTAAATTTAGTTTTTTATTTGTTTTGTTTGTTTTTTTATAAACTGGGCATTGTTTAATGTATAAATGTACCTTGTATTCGGTACAGGTTTAGTCACATGCTGAGTTCACAGGTGCCGAGCTTGAGAGCTCATGTCGATGTGCACATTTGTGACTGAAAGATAACTTTCTGCCTCCATTTATCCATTTCCTACAGAATATTTTATTCATGTTAATGTATATTTAAAGACATTTACATTTTGGGGAGAAAATTGTAAAAATATTTTTTTAAATATTAAAAGCTATCTAATCAACTAAACATTTCATGATTTCCCTGGAGTCCCTCCTCTGTTGAAGACCTTATTTAGATCATTCAGTTATACAGACCCACTTTCTGGCATGTTCTTTGGTGGTTTAGTCACATTAATATGGAAATGTTTCCAGTGTAAGGTCTTGAACACATCCACCCCAAATGACACTTCCTTCAAAGGCATTGTTTTTTATGCTTAAAACAAACAAAAGATTATTCTGATTGGTTTAAAGAAATACTAACAAACAGACCTTTTTCTGCCTTTTCAGAATTCTGAATTATAAATGATGTCCCCGGTCTTTCTCCAGTGTTGACATGAGACATACAGTATCTTCTCATAATAAACAGACATGGTAAAACAGTTGAAAACTTTTTTTTTTTCTCTCCCTCAGGTATTTATTGGAGGGTGCCACTCTCTTTAACAAAGATGAGCATCACTACTCTGCAGTGTTCCAGATAGATGGCTGCTGGATGCACTATGACGGGATGAGAAGCGACAACCTGATCCTGCTCCATAAGCCGCCAGAGCTTCTACTGCTGTCCTCCCTAGTCTACATCCGCACCAAGTGAATTCTCCTTAAAACAAGAGGACACATGGATGAGCAGGAGTCACAGTAAAGACTCATCCAGTTTTCCAAGATTATTCTCTGAAGACCCCACAGATGGCATTATATTTCTGTAATCATGTTTTTCAGCCCTTCCTTGTGCTGTTAGCTCATTATGTGCTAAAGGACACACCCCTGGATGCTTGCAGAAAACTTACCTATGCAAGGTGGAATTACTTTTTCACTTTCGATGTTTTTTAGAGCTTGCTTGGAATCCAAGAATATAACGGACTATAATAGTTCTGGGTTGAAATGCAATAATTACAATACCATTGAATAATCAGGATATAACCATTTACATACCCGAAAAGCAATCATATGGTTTCCTAAATGCCATTGTTGAATGGACCACACTACACTGACAGTTCCATTTTTATTAAATGCACCACTTTATGTATCTTTTTTTAAATTCTGATTGTATGCATATCAGCCCATTCAGAAAAATCAATGGTGCTTTTTCTATTTAAACTATGATTTAACGATGGATAACTGACAAGCAAAGTCAAGGTCCATGACAGCTTGTTTCTAAATGATAAAAATTGAGGGTGTGATTGACCGGATGCTGAAATACAATTATATTAATTGTCGTAGCAGCCAAATTGTGTTTTTTTTCTGATGCTACTAGCATAAATGTTTTATAATTCCAATATGCTAAGTGAGTCTTATGAACACATCAATGCATTAGTTAAGCATGTTATTACTGTCAATAGTACACTGTAGTTCCAGCAAGTATTTTTTTTACATGTCATTTAGTTTTTGGCATCAATCGACAGTCTCAAAACAGTGCCTCTGCCAATTAAACTTTGAATTTAATCCTCTAAAAAAGGCTTTGTCATTTTTAGCTTTCAATCGCTGTTTTTCTACGCAAATGCTGTTTCTAAAATGCAAATACAAATATTTTTTTCAGTACACTTGAATTGATTTATTTTGTAGCACTTAATGCATTGCATGAGTATTTATAACAAGAGTCGCATACAAGCAGACAGTACCTTTTAAGGCAGGCATTTATTTTAAACTGGGTACAACTGCACCACACAAACTGACTAAAATGTAAAATGTCTTCAATCAAAACATGATCAAATGTGAAAAGCTACTGTTTCTACACCTAAGGTTATCTTGTACTTCCAGTATTAATCCACAGGATATAAAATTCAAGATCATCACCTTACTCCAGACACACGATGGGAAATGTAGAAGAAGCAGAGTGGTAGTTTGGCTAACATTGACATCAGTTTCAAAAGGATTTGCTTTCAGACACAAACATTAAGAGTGGCAGTCCATTCCAGACCCGGTGTTAGTCATCCGTCTGCTCTCTTTGAACAAGCACTTTGGTGAGAGTGGTGGCAAAACATGACATTGGTTAGGCCATAATAATGATGCAAACAAACTCATCCCTTTTGCAGATTGACGTTTGCAGATTTTCATCAGCCTCTCTCCAAAATTCATAATAGTGAATATACACCTCAGAAATCATGACAGTATACGTAACATTGATGCTAAATGAATCATGGCAGCAGCACATAATTACGCCTGCGTGATTTGTGCTGTGGCTATAGTAAAGTGATCAACAAAAATCTATCAACAAATAACAGAATTAGCAATCAATATCAGACTGGGTAATGTTACAAAACATGAACAATACAAATAAAATAAATACAAAAATCAAATCATACATACAATCCTCACAAAAGTACACATTTGCAGAATCTTTCAGTTATAGATAAATCATGTAAAGATGTACAAGAACAAGGGGAAGTACTACATATGGTCATGCAAACAACCTGCAACAAGCTAAAGGTCTCAGCAGTGACACACTGACCACTTTTCAAGGCAAATGTTATTAGAGATCTCATCAGTAGCGATGACTTTGGAGAAGAAACTACCTGTGCTGGTGAGAGTACACGTGAAAGAGCACAGGTTCTATTTCTGTGGGGATACAGCTGACCTGTAGAGAGGTTATTTGGCCATTAATGAAGCTACGTAAATAAACATATGCCTTGTAAAAATGAACCAGTACACACAACATAAGGTAGAGGGACAAACACCTGGTAGGATGAGGCAAAGTCAACGGTCTATTTGATTTCATTAGATGCCCACCTTTTCAGCCGACAGTGTAAATCAACAGACATGCCATGTGTAGATCTGTTACAGCAATATGAGATGCCTTGGCTTTTTAAAGAGACAAAGTTAACACAAAACATTAATCCACACAGAAAAAATAAGTCTTATTGCATTATCTAAATGCCATTAGCCTAAATTAAAACTTATGTACAAATTACAATACGTATCAAATAGTTTGGTAAGTGCAATGCAGAGCTTGGTTAAAGTTTCCACTTATGTGCAAACATCAGTGGACAGAGCAATTCAGTCTAAACTTGGACATTAACAGTGATTCAACTGGACACACTACACCTAACCATTCCGAGTCCATTGCCCCCTCTATTGCTGTGCATTGTTGGACCCGTCTGTGGAGTTTAGCCCTAAGGCTGCACAGACACCGTCAGTCAGCCTAGAGCCAAATGCACCCAGGGGAGCTCTGAGTCTGCTCATCTGGTTTCTGTCTCAGGACACAGCACAGGTAACAACTTGGCCTGAGTTGGCTGGCACAGACCTTGGTATTTTACCACCCAACTCCATACAACAGCATGGAAGAATGTAAATAGATGAATGAAAAGGTTGCAATTGTGGCACAAAAGGGAATGTTTCTACACTGGGGCATTAAAAAAAAAAAACTAAAAAAAAAACTAAAGGGTCATGCTTTGGCACTTCACATGAAGCAGTGAACAGATTACCTTAAACCTGAGCTTACGAAGCAAGACCTTGGCCACATGAGGATCACACACTTGGTGGCAAGTTGATGAGTGCAGAGTCAGGTGTCAGACCCAATCAGAAACAGAAAGGTTGTGTTCATGGCCAATAATGTGAGTGTACTGGCATCATGTACTGAGACCTGACAAAGCATGCTCACATCCTGGAGATGTGATGCCAATGCACATGGCATCTTTTCAGAAGTGGACAATTCATAGACAACTGTCACAAAAGAAAAAAACAAAACAAAAACAAAACAGAAAGGCAGACTTTTCAGAATTCTGAGGATTTGAGTTGCCACTGCCTAATCACAGGCTTTGCTATCAGTTGTGTTTCTATTGCACAGTTGGGAGCCATTCAGATTTCATGCATTTTTAGATGCATATAAATCAAATCAAAACTAACAAATGTAGCAGAGGGTGAACAGAGGTTGGCCTAATTGTGAGGCCACACAGACAAACAGCTGAATCCTGAATTCTAAATATAGCACCAGTTGGTATTGTGTACAGACCAAAGGGTGAAAAGAGGGCCAAGGTCAATTTCAACAATTGTGAAGAGTAGCAAGTGCATGACCTGACCTTAGGAAGATGTAACAGAAAAATAATGTGGGAGGTTTTTAAACTGGCTCCCAGGATGAAGTCAAGACTAGTGGCAAACGCTCTCTGGAGATTCATCAGGGCTCATCATTCACCTCAACAGTGACCCATGTAATTAAACTACACATTGAGTCGCATTCATACTAGTGACCCAGTGCAGGAAACATTTACAGGCAATGCACTAGAGGATATATTCATATCTATATATTTCATTTAGACTATTTACAAGAGAGAAAAAGGCAGCCCTTTTGAGGAAATATAAAGATTTCCACTTTTCTCTTTTTTGTGAAGCACTGATTTTGATGCACGACTCCGTGTCACCGAGTCTGAGCATCAGTTCTGCACGCAGACACATAAAACAAAAACAATCCTATCTGACATGCACATACCCCTCAAGCATACACACGGACATACACGCTACATGGCCAACAACCACATATTCATACAAATACACAAGCAAACTGAAGTGTTTTACAAAACTTGAACAAATGTTCGGTTTGCAGCAGGAGGGAAAGTGTCGAACACAGTTAATGGCATGAAGGGGGAAAAAATGTCTGCTAATAGAACAAAATTTTAAAACAAACGTGACAGATTTCTCCAACAATCTTCCAGGAAATGGCTCAGAGTCCTCATTGTGGTCCAGCAGCAGTAGTGTGTTCATCTCCTCGACTGTCTGATCATCTTCTTTTTCCACTTAAAGTTTACGGCTCGTCTTCATCTCTGCAGCCATGTCTGTGGTCAGCTCTGCCAGTCAGGATGCCTGGCATATCCGTCTACCCAGTAGGCGCTCTCTCTCTCTCTCTCTCCTCGGGCATTCACGTCGGTGTGCAGCGCTCCTCTGCACCTGGAGGATGAATGTGGGGAAGGAGGAGGAGACAACAAAAAAGAAAAGTCTTTGTGTCTAAGTTTCCTTATTGGGTCCTAGCCGGCTGGGCCATGGGTCAAAGGGCAGTCAGACCAAAGTTACACCGGCAATACATCATGCCGCTCGAGTCCAGCCAGCTGTCTGAAATGGGGTCATAGCGCTGGACAGTGTTCAGGTAGGATGACCCAGAGTGACCTCCCACCACGTAGAGGTAGTTGTCCACAATGGCAGAGCCAACACCTGCAAAAACAACACCACCAGTCATACACCAGAACGCTGCATCATTCATCAGTCTTCTATGGGCACCCAACACAGACCACCAAGCCTACATACATGACAGATCTGTGTCCGAGGAAAGCACATATGTGAGGAAATACAAATAACACGTGCACATTGACTCATCCTGACGATGACACGTGGATCCTCATCAGATCACAAATTTTAAAAAATGGATTCCTACATTTTCAAATGTGTCTTAATACACAACTCCATGCGAAGTAGATGTCACTGTATGGTAAAAAAATTTAAATAAATATATATAGTTCAATTTGTATTTCAATGTAGACGGTACTCATGGAGTTTGCTCCAAAACGTGGTAAATATTCCTCCCTCCCTTTCTCTAATCAAGAGTAAATTAAGACCTAGTCTTGGTTTTCTTCACTCCCAGCATTCTTAGCCGTTTTCAGAGTAGATACAAGTACCATACATTGTTTCAATAATTACCATTAGTTTGTTTTGGGTTACTTTGTTAATTCTCAAACCTATTTTTTGTGCTGACGGGCACTCAAAAGCCATTTAAATGTACTCGTGCATTCATTAAAAACATTTTTTCAGTGTGTGTGTGTGTGTGTATATATATATATATACACAAACTCACACACGCACACACACTCATATAAGATAT
>JAPTGZ010000016.1:17644408-17661879 GCA_029814645.1 Fowleria isostigma | reverse complement strand
CAGGGTGTACCCCGCCTTCGCCCTTAAGTAGCTGGGATAGGCTCCATGCGACCCCTGTGACCCTAGTGAGGATAAAGTGGGTTAGGAAAATGAATGAATAAATTATCATCTTCCGGTCTGACTGTTTGTTATTCTGTTCCACACCATCCAGAAGACATCTCTAGCAGGTGTTCTCCCCGGCCTCTTCGTGCCTCTCTTGTGAGCTCCTCTTCCACTTCGTCATTTCGCCGAGCTCTGAGTAGCACAAGGACAACCCTCTCTGTCTCGCCAGTTGTACCTCCAGCAGAACAGAACCAGCTGCTTGATGGCCTAAAGTCCACTGCACCAGGCATTCCTCTAAACCAGCAGATAGAGAGTGATCTTCATCTGGATCCTGTCAACAATAATACACTTCAAAATCCTCCAGAGGACGATCCTTTGGACATGCAGGAGGTTAGTAAACTGACTGGTAACTTAGTATTTTGCTATAAAATGCACTACCCTAAAAATTCAAACTTAAGCCCTCAGAATTTGAGAGTTCATAAGAGAAACACACCATATGTTGTCGTACTGTGTGACCATAAATTTACATGTCATTTGTACTTGTGTAGGATGACATATGGATCCACCAGTGACTTTACTTGATATCCTCATACTGTTAGTTGTTCATTGTTGCGTTGCTTACAGATGCTGAACTCTCTGCGCTCACTGCGCAACAGTGCTGCAAAGAAGAGGGCCAAAGTGAACCTTAGCAGTTCAGACCCAGATAGCCCAGACTCAGCTGTAAGGTTAGACCTGGGTCTAGACTCACCATCACACACTCCTCCGATGCTTACAAGCTCAGCAAGTGAGAGTGGGCTCTCAAGCTTAAGTTCAGCTGCAAACTACAACTTCAATGGCATCAAAACCAGGTAAAGGGTCCACATTCAATGGTTGCAGCTCAGGGGATATTTATAAAGAAAAGTGTCCTGGTTAATAATATTACTATAGATGTTGCAAAATCCATGTGTTGGTACAAAGGACTACATTAAACTGTATTTTTTCACTCATCGCGGCTGTGAACAGTCCCAGAAATACTGCCTCTGTGGGAATGAAACCTCGCATTGCAAGAGTGCCTTCTGCAAGAATGAGATCCTCTGTGTCCATGGACTTCAGCAGCCTTCAAGGTAAAATAAAGGATTAAATATTTTTGGCCCCTGAAGTACAAGAATTTCCATGTTAATCACTTAAATATTTTTGGTTTTTTTAAAGGATTGTCTCAGAGAAATGAGCTGGTGTCTGATGTAGGTGTTGTTGGGCATTCACTTGCATACTCAAATGGAACAATGAGAACAGAGGAAGAGAACTATACAAGAGGTCCCTCCCCTCCATTCATCAAACCAGTTAGAGGTCTAAAACCTACCAAAGGTACAGTCAAAATATTAATGAGACCCTCTTTTTCTTGGATTGGCCTGCTGGAAATCTGTATTGTGTTTAAATAATTTTACCAATGAGTCTCTTTTTCTCATTCTTAGGGTCTCAGAGCCACAGTAGCAGAAACTCACCAGCCATAGACATGCCTGAAGGAGTATTTGGAAGAGGTCAGTTTGATGCTTGTAAGAATATTGCCTGTTGTGTTTTGGATAAAAAATGGGCTCTATGCACAGCCTCACTACTTCCCGAACTTCCTTCACTTCCTGTCTTTCATTGATTGATTGGTTTATTTCGATGTGCTCTCATGTACAATACTGATTATATACATTTCATTTTGTGTGCACAGATATACAAAGAGAATTTGTTGTAAACACAATATAAGTAGAGAAATTTACATAAACAATATACATAGAGAAATTTGTTGTAAACATTCATTAGTATACCAAGCTAACTGTAACACAACCTATAGAACACAAATGTACCTAATAAAGAGAAAAATACCAATAAAACACAACTGATTATTTCACCAAGACAAAACAATATACATATCATTATGTGTATACAATATACATAAATATATTAATTTCCTATTAATATACAACCCTAGTAGCCTGAAAAGGGAGTGAGAAGTAAAACTTATCTACTCCCTCCCCCAGTTTCACTACTTAGTAAATTAGAAAGCAATTAGTTGTAAACATGGATTAGTATACTAAAACTAACTTTAACACAATATACCGAAGACAGATTTACCCAGTAAAGAGAAAACAATACTAATCAAACACAACAGATTATAGGCACCAAAATGAATATTGTAAAACATGTAAATACATATAATAAATAATGTCAATAACTGAAGTAAAAAGTAAATAAAAAGCAAAGCTCATTATTGGACACACTGATTAATCCAGGTGTGTCTGCTCCTTCTTGTTGTGACTACTGTGGTCAGACACATGTGGATTAATCAGTGTGTCTAATAATGAAAGACAGGAGATAAAGGAGCTGCCTTTAGTTCAGGAAGTGGTGGAGCTGTGCATAGAGCCCATTGGAAACCAAAACTAATGGTTTCTGAAGCTCTGTCTTGTGTAACAGAGTGTTACCCTACTTCTCCAGTGATACCAATAAAACATCTGTCAACTTCTCCATGGCGTTCTATAGGTATGTTTGGGACTGCAGTGTCCTCCAGCCGTCCAGGAGTTTCCTTGTCACTTGAGCAGGGTGATTTGGTGGCCAACTCCCCCTGCGATCTGTCTGCAGGCATCTACACCAATACTTTCCCCGGTCCTCACCTAGACGGCGACGACAGCCCACTTCCTGATGGGGTAAAGGTTAGTCACACCTCGTCTAGTAGCAAATCAGAGAATGTCCCGCAAAATACTAATAAAATCATACAGTCTTTACTATACTACTAACTGCCATGTTTATTTACCAAAACCTTTCTAGAGGAATACAAGATTTAGCAGGGATAAGATGAGGCTGCATCGTTTCGATCAGCCAGAGGGCCAAGGTCAAGTAGACCACACACGAGAGAAAATACGCCACCGCGTCCAACAGATGCTGTCGGATTCACCTACAGAGGATAACAGACTATTAATTATTAAAGGCAAGTGAGAGCTTCTGATGTCTAAACCAATTTTTACTTTGCTCAAATGTGTGTTTTTTGATAGTTTTACTGTTTTGATTTTCTGAAGCTTTAGGAAGGAAGGGCTTTTTTTTATCCTTATGCTTATGACTATATTTAGGATGGTAATAAAATACTGGTTTTATTTCCTTTTGTAGTCCAAACATGGTATAAAGTCTAAGATAATATACAGTCATGGAAAAACGTATTAGACCACCCTATGTTTTCTTCAATTTCTTGTTCATTTTAATGCCTGGTCCAACTAAAGGTACATTTGTTTGGACAAATATAATGAGAAAAATAAAAATAGCTCAAAAGAGTTTAATTTCTGAGCTGATATCTAGCCATTTTTTTATGTTTTTTGGGTTTTTTTAATAACGAAAATCAAATAAGTTCTTACATCAATATCTATGGCATTGTACTGACAAAAACAGTGCTTTTAGACATTCTCTAGACGTTTTCTTTTCTGTCCATTTTAGTCACGTGATACACACAGGAGTTAGGACTTGATTACATAACCATTGTTTTTGATGACTTTGATGGTCTAATAATTTTTTCCATGACTGTATGCACAACACTCAGATTTTGTTGCAGACTTTATGTTGTTGTTGTTGTATACTCTTTAAAAACATACAGTAGGTGAGAGTGCACTCAAGCCCCTTTCAAACATGCTATATAAAACGGACATTCTCCGGCCTTTGTCCGTTTGACCCTTGTGTTTGCAGCTCATGTGTGGGTTAACTTTACACGGATAATAACCGGCTGGCCCCATAGTATTAAGTCTGGACATTAACCGGTGAGGTGTTGTCTTTCAGACTGTCAGCTTAAGATCCGGACACGCACTGCCTCAAGGGTTGAGGGGAGGGGCCAGAGGGAAAACTGTGAGTGCGCACTATACAAGGGTGTCCAAACTATGGCCAAGTTTCATGCGGCCCTTTTCGTAAAATGCATCACTTGTGGCCCGCCAGCATTTATGACCAGAATCATATTTTACACACATAAAAAAAAATCTATTTTAAGTGTCACCAAAACGTGTCAGCAGCGCCGTATAACTGCCCTCCCACACTGTGCACCATGATGGAAACTGAAGAAAAAGAGGAAAGTTGACTGAGAGGGCTGTGAGGACAAGACTATGACCTGATTTACTAAAGGTTATCATGTGTGAAAACGTGTAAACTTGACTGCACATGCAAAATTGAATCTACTGACAGGACGCAGCGAGGGTTGCATCTGTCAAATAGGTCAAATATCTGGTCCAACACATTTAGCGCGTTTGTATTGATGAATATGGAATATGGATGTTTCTGCCAGAATGCACAAAATTATTGGGAAGAGGTCATGTAAACATACATTTAGTGTGTGTAATCTAATTTATCAAACCTAAACTGATGTCAGTGGATGCTTTTGCGCCTATACTGACCACGTCTAAAGGCAGGTTTTAACTGGCACAGCTCTGTGCAAAACTTGCTGCAGTTATTATGAAGAGGAGGAATAGGAGGAGGATAGACACAACTAAAGACAATAACGCATATTTAACCTTTATTTAACCAGGAAGTCCCTTCAGATAAATCTCTATTTGAGTTAGTCCTGACATTAGCGCCGACGTGCATCATTGATACATTGTATCTGATGTCGGAGCCACAGTCCATCAGCCTGGTCCACGGACCTCTACCTCAAAGTCTGTGGTGGTAATTCTGTGATATTCCCAAGAAAGTGAAACCAATGTGAGTCAATAACAGGCATCAGCCGTGACCCACATATGGATCCTCTGATTCAAATATAAATGCACCGGGACCCTCATCATCTGACTGGTCCAAACACTGACAGTCTGGACCACAGTGAGATTTAATTCAGTTAATTTAATTTATCTTGTATTGGTCAAAATTAGGTTTAAATATATTTGGGCTCATGGAATTATGTTACTTTGTTTTACACCTCTTAATAAGATGATGTTATGTTTCTATTCATATGTATTGAACTTAAAAGTTGACAGACATTAATTACCAATTAATTAATTGTAATGTTTGAAATGAACCTCATAAATTTCCACTTCTTGATTATTTTTTTTCTCAGTTTTTTCTTCAGTCCATGCGGAGAATGTCCCTTATATCTGAATGTAGGAGAAACGGACATAATCCGGAGGAGAGTAGCATGTTTGAACAGATGACTCCTGTTAAAGAGCGGGTGGAATTGTTCGGAGATATTCCAGAGGACATGTTTGAAAGGGGCTTAACAGTATTGTTGAAACATTTCATCAGTTTATTAGGTGACATTTAACAGAGGTGTAACTTTCTGAGCTAAGAGGTTTTTCTTTATCTGAGAACTATCACAATGCTCTTTAGATAATAGCTTGAACATCATTGACTTTTTCACCCTTTCATGCATGAATTATGAAGAAAATGTATCATCATGTTTAACTATTCACAGTTGTGCTAGAATTGGACTTTATTTTCACAAAAGCCTGTTGTCAATTTCATAATAAATATTTAACATAAGCTGTCAAAATCAATGACTGAATGGTTTATTTTGGTTTGTAAATAATAAATGTTAAATGGTCTGTACTTATATAGCGCTTCTCCACACTTTCATGGTACCCAAAGTGCTTTACATTACATTTGTACATCAGTCATGGCACCTAGTACAATAATCACAATAAACACAAAACACAAAAGGAATAGACTAGAAGCAAAAGCTCATTTTGTTCCTATCATTTTCACCTGATACACAACCTACATTAAATTAAATATGTACAGCATGCTCATTATAACAAAAATCAGTAACAACAAAATATATTCGCCATCTCAACTCAGTATTCCTGATGATTTCACACTAAAGGCTTTTTTCAAATTTTGCCTGAAGTGAACAACCCAAATTCATCATCAGACCCATCCCATAACTTCACACCAACAACCCAAATCCATCTAGACTTCACGTCTGTCCCCACTTCACCCAAAAGTACAAAGACCTCTGGAACCACAATTACTCTCCCCCAATCTCAAACAATCTTGAATGGTATTTGTTGGACTGTCAAGAATGAAGTGTTACCAAGAACTGGATCCACATGTGTAGCTCATTGTGTTTGCAGCCAGAACTCTATAGTTGATGTTCTCTGTTTCAGATCTACATTTGAATGGCAGCACACTGACCTCCACCAAAGCAGACCTGCTCTCTGATGACTCCCACATCAGCTCCACCAGTCCTGTCAGCCCATCAGGACCCCAAAGCCCCAGCAAGTGCTTCACCCCACCCCACCAGCCAAGCCCGCCCACAGTACCCCCGAACCCCAGAAACACGTCACGTCTTAGGAGGGCACCCAGCCTCAGCAGAACGCGACCTTCTCTGTCGCACAGCTCAGGTCGGTGGATCTCCAAACCCAAACTTTCATTCACTCACTTCAACTAATGTTCAAAGTACATCTGTGTCACTGTATAGCTTTTATTACCAGTACGTTGATCCTTGTCATCCCTCTGCTGGTCTTACAACAGCCTTACAGTTTAGCACTGTTTCCATCACATTATAAATAGATGAGCCGCTGCTTTAACAGGTCTTTGTTTATAGAAAATGTTGGAACATTAATTAGGCTCTGAAAGCCACCGGAGCATGGATGAATACCATGTTTGCTTTTGATTATGTGACACAATGCTTTGTTTTGACAGCCTGCTGTTAGTGCACCGCCGCCCACACACACACAGCATGTTTTGAGACCAATAGAGACGTAACATGAGACTGAATCTGTGTGTCTTTGTGTTGATGTCAATTTAGATGAGCTGTCTCCTGGTTCTGTGGGCCACAAGAAAAATCTCTTCGAGCCCTCTGAGCTGTGTCCATTTTCCAAACCTGACCTGGTACTGACACAGAGCTTTAACCTCCTGAGCTCAGATGACTGGTGGGGAACACACAATGCTTTAAAAACTTTCTACTTACCTTAATTCATATTTAGCTCATTAGAAGCAAACAGTGAGAGTTGTGTGTCATCTGTTCTAATCCAGGGAGAAGAAGATCGAAGGTTTGACGTTCCTGCGCAGTCTGGCCCACTTCCACTCAGACACACTCCAGAGCAGACTTCATGATGTCTGCCTGTCTCTTATTCAAGAGGTTTTTTATATAACACTCACATATTATTATTTAAACCATTTAAATGTTACTGATTTCCTTCCTAATCTGACATCGTATGTGTTGATATGTTAGTTACAGGTTTACAACAGTAAATGTCTACTAACTTGAACTCCTGTAAAAGTAATGTTAACATGTTGAAACAGTATTTGAAAATAAAAATAAATGAGTAAAAATCCACTTCAGTTAAAAAATGAATCTTAAATGTATTTTCAGTAAAAGTTTTTTTTTTTTTGTATTTGTTATTCATATTAAAATGTTGATTCCTTCATTTATACATTAGTTCTACAGGCACAAACTATTTTCAGGTCCATGCTAGAAAAATGTTGATCACCAGTACAAAACATTAATGCTTTTCTACTAATACCTAGTGAGCTAATATCACTCATCTATTGGCTGTTATTACCGCAGAAAAAATTTTGATTTGCTCATGCAGGTTACAGAGTTTTTGTAAGCAATGATCAGTACATTTTTGAGCAAATGAAGCCTCTATTGAAACTGTTAAATCTGGCCCAAGGATTTGTTTGGTGTTTAAGTTAAGCCTTAGCAGGACAATTTTCGACTCAGGTCTGTATTGAGTTCTGTTTTTTGTGGCATGTATTCTTGCAAGAGCATGAATCAGCAACTAGAATAGAATAGAATAGAATAGAATAGAATAGAATAGAATAGAATAGAATAGAATAGAATAGAATAGAATAGAATAGTTTCCCAGCATGCATTGGAGCAGGGTATGTAAGTAATAAGTAAGGTTTATAATAGGGTAGTTACTACATATCTTTTAAACTGTGAGTCAGATTGGTTGTAAGTTTGATCACTTTCTGTTGTGGTTCAACAATATCATGCGTAATACTCCTCAGCAAGGGGAGGGATATGACCTCTGTACTAAGCCTGGGGCGTTAAATTATCATGGGCTGTTTCTGCTCTTTATATTGTACAGAAGCAAAATATGTCAAGTTCTTTTTAAGATGTTGTACACAAATAACTTATAACCATTTTATTGCTGTAACAAAAGTAATTAGAAATAGTTTCTTCCACTCCAGTTAAGTATTTATACATACCACAGTTTATGATTTTCTCAGGTTAATGTTAATATTTGTATTGATTTGTTTTGTAGTGGTTGTTTAATCGTCCACACAACCTTGAGGTCACATATAGTTATCTGGTCAGAGCAGACAGACTTCCATGGGAAGAAGGCTATGACGACGCCCATGAGAGGAAGAAGCTGAAATACCAGGACCTTGTCATGCAGTGTAGGGGAAGAGGCTGGCAGACGTGGATGTTTCCCATTGAAATGGGATGTAGAGGTCTGTGTGGAACTCTACTCACTACACTGGGCATCAAGGGGAGGGAGAGAAAGTCAGCAGTACGCAGGATTGGTGAGGCAGTGGAACGAGCCTCGTGTTGGTTATGGCTTAAAAGGGAGGAGGGTTGGAGACCTGGAGCTGATGGGCAGTGACTTGGCCACCACTGCCGACCCACCAACTGGAGGGTGTAGAGTTAAGGGTTGAAACACCCCCGGGAAGGTTGGGCACAGTCTGATGACATCAGCTCCAGGTCAAAGGCTTCAGTTGTGCCTGAAGGCAACTGTATGTGAGGCATTTATGGATGTATTAAATAGATAAGTAAATAGTTATATGTTTGTAATTGATTTGCAGCACTTTGTTTCCAGAAGTGGCAAAAGTACTCACATTCTGTACTTAAGTAGAAGTACAGCTACTTGTGTGAAAAAATACTCTTGTAAAAGTAGAAGTACTGATTCAACTCCTTTACTTAAGTAAAAGTGAAAAGGTACAACTTTTCAAATATATTAAAGTACAAAAGTTAAAAAGTACAGGTAACCTGCAAAAACAGGCAGGGATGGGTAAAAAAATATATAAGAATTTTATTGTTTAGTTTGAAAAAGTAACAAGCCTTTTCCAACAGTGTAAGGAGAATAAAGTACAAATATTTATGCAAAAATGTAGGGAGTAAAAGTAAAAAGTTGTCAGAAAAATAAATACTCAAGTACAAGTATGTAAAAAATCTACTTAAATACAGTAACAAAGTACTTACTCTTCATTACTCCCCACCTTTTTGGTTCAGTAGTGGTTTTTCTTGAAGTGCATTAGAAATACATTTGAGCTGAGTTGAGAATTTGTTCATGTGACTACTTGTTTTCTCATAATCACCTCTTTCAGGTGAAGAACCTGAGGTCATGTGTGTCCAGAGTTGCAGTGTGTACCTTGGGGGATCTTTACAGCCACCTGCAGAGGGGGATGGACCAGGAGCTGGAGGGGACAGTGAAGGCTTTACTGCATAAGACCTGGGAGAGTAACGCCTTCATCAGGCAGGATGTGGATGCAGCACTGGACTGCATGGTGCAGCACTGCACCCCATCTCGTATCATCAGTGCTTTAGTCGCTGGAGGACTCAGGTTAGCGTCATCAAGTTTCAGTTTCATTTAGTGTGAATACTCATAATATTTATTTGTGAACTGAATTTTCTTGCTGTCATTAGTCATCTCAATGCAGTGGTGAGGAAGTGTACTGCCCAGCACCTGTCCAATCTGGTAGAGAAGGTCGGCGCTGCCCGTCTCCTGTCCGGAGGTAAAGATCTTACAGACAGGATTTTACCTGCCGTCACCAAGCTCGCACGAGACTCTTCACAGGAAGCCAGGTGCGTGACCTTTGCACTGATACAAATTAACTCAGTACATTTCAGCCAAAATTTACACATGATAAAGAGAAAAAGTATATTTTCCGGTGTCTCATTGTTAATAATTGCACTCATTAAATGCACAGGTACTTTGGTCGTCGGATGCTGCTGTCCCTGTCCTGCCACCCTGACTTTGACAAGATCCTTGAGAAATATATTCCAACCAAAGACCTGCCAACTGTCAGAGACACTGTCCTCACTCTTAAGACTAAGGTACAGTGACTGTACATCTAGAGTAATAGGGTTTTGATGAGGCACCATGTAGTTTAACTGGGAAAATCTGTTTTTAGGGTCTTGGTGAAATGCCACAAGACAACCAGTCAGCCAGGGGTAGACGTTCTCTGCCAGGCAGTGGCACAGTCAGATCTTCATCCTTCACCAGAGAGCCTCCAAAGCAGACCAATAGGTAAATATCAACGAGAATAGCAAAGATGTCTTTAAACAGCTGCTGAAGCAGACAACTGGTATCACAAACTGCATAATACATTTTTACCTGTGACTCAGAGGTCATTGAAGGTAGAGTTAACATGTCTTGTCTCATCTACAGGGAATCCAATAGCCATTACAGCTGTAGATCTCAGCCACACAGTATCGCTGACAAGAATGAATACATCAAGCAGATCTCAGATCTGCTGGGTTCAAAAGACTTTCGTGAAAGGATCAAGGGAATCGACCAGCTAGTGTCTGACTGCCAGTACAATCCCAACATTGTTATTAATAGCATATTTCCAGTGAGTAATTACTATTTTGTTTTTGTTTTTTACCATATCTCTATTGGTTTGTCACATACCTCTACAGTTTTTAATGACATCACAGAAGTCTGTGTCATTAGGAACTAGTTTCTCTCTCTCACCTGGGCTGTGTTCTTGCTCTGTTCGTCTTTCAGGTGTTTGATGCCTTCAGATTAAGGTTGCAGGAATCAAACAGCAAGGTCAACCTGTATGCACTCCAGTCACTCCAGAAAATCACCCACTTGTTGAGGGACAACTTATCCCAGGTGGTTAACATCCTGGTCCCAGCAATTGTGGACAATCACCTCAACTCTAAGAACAACGCCATCTACTCTGCTGCTATTGGAGCTATCAATGCACTTAGCTTAAATCTTGGTACATTTTTTTAGATTACATTTGACATTAACACTAAGACAGAATTCTCTGTGTTTGACAGGTCAACATTTCAATTCTTGTATTTTCTTTGTGTCTTTAAAGATAACATAGTCCTCCTTCAGCCATTTTGCACCAAGGCTCAGTTTTTAAGCGGCAAAGCAAAGGTGGATCTCATTGAAAAGGTTGCAGGTATGTTTGCTGTAACATTAAAACCATCAACATCTTCAAATTTTCTGAATCAATTTTCTGTATTGGCCTGCTTGCTGATTTCTCTTTTTGTATAACCAGATCTTGTGACAGAGCTCTACCCTCGCAAGCCCCAGATGGTGGAGCAGAAAGTCTTGCCCTTGCTGTGGCACCTCCTGGGCACCTCTACCTACAGCGGCACATTTCACGGTCGGGGCGGCAGCGTTCGGGGGGCTACCGTCAACCTGTGCCAAGTCCTTTATGCCCAGATGGGAATCAGCCTGACAGAGTGTGCTGCCTCCCAGCCTGCCAATGTCCACAAAAGTTTCAACGAGATCCTGAGGACCTTGTCCTAATGGTAAAATAAATCCAAACTAAATGTTGGAAGAACATTAAAACTGACCATACTTGAAGACAGAGATGTTCTACATTTCTTACAGTGCCTGCACTTTTATATCAGTAAAGAGCAAATCCTTAAACATTAGCAGCTCTTACTCTTATCTCAGTGAGATTTCCTCTGGTACCGAAGCATGGACATTTATACCATACTGACATTAGGTCTTACACACACTCAGCCTGCTCTCTTTGCACTTTGAAATGCTAATTCATTATCATGATAAAATATGAGTTTTACATTTTACCATCCCATGATTGTCATTGCTTTATCCAGGATCTGAAAATGTACTGTAGACAAATCAGACATTATAGCAGAATGTACAATTGAAATGCACAAAAAGAACGAGAGGAAGACAGGGACCTGAAAAAGTGTATATTTTTGCTGTTTCATTAAATGTGATGTAATATTTTTTAAATGTCTGATGTAGATGTTTTGTGAATTGAGATTAACAATAATAATACAGAATACTTTTGTACAGCTCAAATGTGTATTTGCACAGTATTAGCTTCATCTGTAATCGTATGCTGTATTATGGTACAGTATATAATTTATCTATTGTGTATTGGTTTTAATCCTGTTACTGATTTACTGAATTGGTACCATCTGATTGTTTTTTCCAATTATAGTTGTTGGTTTTTTTGTTTGTTTTTTGCATGACCAAAATGTACTGGCAGAATCAAAACTGACTCTATTTTTGTTAAAGACATATATATATATAAATATATATGTACGCTAATGCCTAGATCAAGGCTGGATATGAACTCGTCCTCCCTGGTGAGGATCATGTGAATGGAGGAGTTGAGATTCGCTCCTGTTGTTGCCTGAGAAACAGTGACAGTCCAGGTCTGATTCTGTCTCAGTATGTAGTGCCAGTCTTCAAGTAGCCTTTTAACTCATCTATGGTTAAATTATACTGAACCTGTTTGTGAACAAGCGCAAAATGACAGATTGATATATAAATAAAGTGTTTTATTTCTATAATCATAATTTTCCTGTGCCTTTTTTGCAGAATGATGTAGAGGGGGTTTATAAGTAGGTATTAGGAGCCTTATTCCCTTTGTCTTAACTCACATAAACTAGTTTTGTCCAAGAAACACTCAATTTAGCCATTTGTTTTCCTAAATTTTTGCCTTTATTGATGAATATGATTACTGAACACACACAAGGTCTTTTCTTCCTCTTTTCTCTTCTTCACACAGGTCTTCCTTCCCTTCATCATGTTGTTTAAAGCTTACAAGCTGAGTGTTGTGTCGAATTATCTCTTAACATATAAAATAACAGAAAAAAAAAATGACTGCAAGGTCCTGATATCCAGGCCAGGGGCGTAGGAAAGAGGTAGGCATAGCAGTGCAAAAGAAGACAATGTTTTATCATATTTTTAATATTGAAATGTAAAATCCCTCAGTTTTACACAATAGGGTTTGACACTTTTCAGATCAGTTTTTTTTTTTTTTTTTTCAAGATGAGCACTAATATTTAACTGAAAATGAATTAAAAGTTGATGATCTCACCACCTAATCTTGTAAACTATGAAAGTAGCTGCCATTTTACATGGTATTATACAAGCTTGAATGCCTGCCACATTATTCTGAATGTGGTATCTAAGACAGTGTCATAAGAGGCAAGTCAATTCTTCCCATCTGAACAAACATCCTATAAACTACATGCTACAGTAGGTGGTTTTATAGCTTTTCAAGTGCAGGGTTTTACCAGATTGTGCTTGGATTGACATGATCTCAGCCCTCAGGTAAATAACAAAAAAAAAATAAGCAGACACAATCCTTTATACATATTATCAGTGTTGACAAACACAGTAGCTGTACGCACATTGGCAAAGAGTCATACTGACCATTTTACATGTAAATTAAACACATTTTGTACATTCTCATCACAAAGTCCAGTCACTTTCAAATGCACAGTTATAATGAAGAGTAACGGCTTTTATTAAATCCCTCCTGTTTTCCAGTATTAAACTTTTAATAAAAAATATACAAGGGAGTGCTTCCAGAATAATAGCAAAAGTGAAAACTCCCTTTAAACTTCTGAGTTTAACACAGTGGTTTTGTCGAGAATGGGCCAAATGTTTGCTACCTTAAGTATGGCTAAATGTTCCTGTCCTTAATCAACTGGGGAAAATATCTTCTAAAATCACCAGAGAGTAAATGCAGTTAAAAGAAGCACAAGAGAAATTCTTCTATTCCCATGTAATGTGCTTTTTATAACATAAACTGAAATGACCATGAAAGCTAAATAGTCTACATCTCAGTTTTTCCTGTAACTAAGAACCAGAGTTGATTTATTTAACGCCAAGAACAAAACTTGCACAAACCATAATCTTATGAAAACTATAGCAAACGCTCTTGTTTCTTGTGCTATGAGTGGGGGATTTACGATTTTGCATGACTGTTCATTAAATGCTTAGTGTCACTGTATTGCTCCCGCAGCGTCACTGACCCAGTGGAAAAATAGCCCCTTCTCCTGTGGATCTTTCCACTCTGTTACTAAGGCAGCTGGATCGATGCCATGGCAACCTGGACTGATTTTATGTTGTGAGTAGATGAGCGGCTGCGTCCTTCACACCTCACTCATCAGGGACCAGATGTTTTGGGCAGGTCCTGGTTCTCAGCCAAGTGGAGCTTTTGTCTGAACATGGACACATTAAGGATTCAGACGTTGAAACTATGAACATAAAAATAGGCCCAAGGCTCCTGTAGTCCAACAGCACATTGAAAGACATTAAATGACATTTGTTTTACCGTTCAAGGTCTAAGGTCATGGCACCAAATGAAAACCCATATGTGACTTTATATCTATTGCCAATAGTAAATATATAAATGTCTTCAACTGTTTTCAAGTCATAGCACTTTGAACTGTGTCCCATTATAAACTAATGGAGATTTGCAAAATTAAAAAAAAAATTCATCAAAAATTCAAAAACCAGTATTCCTCAATTCTTTGAACAAACTTGGTAGTCCTTTCACCAATAAACCACTGTTATGAATTTCAATTGATTCTGGCTGACGGTTTTGGACGTTTCTAAAATTCTGGACATAGATGACCTTGGTTTGACCTTTCAAGGTCACTCAAAGTCAAATGTCATGGCTCCAAATGAAAGCCCATATGTGACTTCCTACCTATAATTAATAGTAATTACATCAATATCTTCAACTGTTTTCAAGTCATAGCACTTTGAAATTATAAACCAATGGGAGTTTGTAAAATTTCAAAACTTAAAAAATTCTAAAATCTCTATTTTCCAATTCTTTGAACAACCTTATCAGACCTTAGCCCAAAGATGTTTCACAGTAAATATCAAGTTGTTCTGGCTGAGAGTTTTGGAGAAGAAGATTCTTGAAAATTGCTTACAGATGGACGGATGCCAACTGATACTAATAGTCCATCAGACTTTTGGGCTTGGACTAAAAATACAAATCAGCTCAACTGTTGGTGTCTGAGAAGAATTTTTTTCATTTTTAAAGGATACATCGAGGTGCTGAGCTCCTCCAGCTGCAGAAACAAACAAAAAAAGTTGTATGAGAGGCAGCTCAAAAATAGAAACATCCAGAAATAGTAAACAGGGTTTAATCATTAAATGTGTCATATTACATAAAAGCTTTGTTCAGGTCAATACATGGATTACACTTCTGTCATCTAAGTAGGTTGTTGACAAAAACAGGAGTAACCTTTGATCTCATCCACACAAAGGAAATTCATTCCGCAGCCCGTCTGCTCTGTGGCAGAAATATTCCTTGCACAGCGTTCTGTAATGAGCTGAGGGCTTTTTCTCACCTCCCTCACACAGTACTGTAACTGTCCTGCAGCGAGCATACCAGTCCCAGGCGTGGGTAACTAAGAACCACACAGCAATCTAACAATAGAAACGCTTTCAAGGTATTCATTCTTAGATGACACGTTATTTTCAACACAAACAGTGTTCTTTGTGCTGGAATATTTAGAAAAATTCTCATAGCTCAGCAAAAAACAATATGTTAATGGATGAGTCTGTGTCCACCGGAGTCATTTTACTGCTTCATAATTCAGTTTTTTGTTTTAGAAAAGTACTGAGTCATCACAACAGTGCTGCAACATGAAAAAAAAAAATTACTAAAATAGACTCGATGTGCTTTGATGTGGAAATACACTAGGTTAATATTGGTCTGAAGCACATGACGATAATGACGCCTTAAACCTTAGAACAAGGAACCAAATTTCATGTATCTGTCATGGATAGTTCAGAAGAAGAATCTTTATTTTGTCAGTATACAGTTGTGGAAAAAAATATTAGATCATCAAAGTCATCAAAAACAACGGTTATGCAATCAAGTACTAACTTCTGTGTGTATCATGTGACTAAAACACAAAAAAGAAAACATGGAATGTCTAAAAGCACTGTTTTTGTCAGTACAATGTCATAGATATTGATGTAAGAACTTATGTGATTTTGGTTATTATCAAGAAATCCATGGAAAATGGATCGATATCAACTCTGAAATTAAACTCATGAGTTATTTTTGTTGTTATGATTATATTTGTGCAAACAAATGTGCCTTTTGTTTTACCAGGCATTAAAATAAACAAAAAATTGAAGAAAACATAAGGTGATCAAAGAAAATTTTTTTTGCGACTGTACATGATCAGGAAATTAAATGTAGGAATATTCTTGATTTTTACTAAAAAGGACAACATACAGAAGATAATACTACAATAAACTGTTTTAAATCACTTAAGGAAGGTTAGAAATAAAGAATTAATTTGAGAACTGACACAGAAGTAACGCTGAGTCCTTATTGGTTATAGGATGTGGATATCGGAATGTTTTCCCATTGCCTTAATTTAATATGGAATTATTCTTCCAGATGACTATGTTGCATATTTGAAAAACTCAACTAACTTAATCCTTTCAACCATCATAGTGAGTTTGTTCCTTCCGGAGGTGAATTAGTTTTATTTTAAAACTTCTTGATTTTTACAATTTGTGCAGAAGAACAGTCCTCCGCTGTGATGTGCCATCCTGCATTTAAAGCATCAATGAGTTGCTGAATTATAACCTTAAGCATGTTTGTTTGTTTTTTGTTATTTATATTAAAGGAGTGATATTTTGCTTTTTTAAGTGAAATTATGCATTTTAAAACATTTCCCTGTGGTCTAAATAAACTATGAATGCTATATTTGGGTCTAAATTCCTCATTAATTCGACTCCACAGGTCCATCTTTAATCCTATTTCTGAGTATTGACATCTAAAGGTCGTTTTGAGCGCTGGCCCTTTAAATGCAAATTTATCACTTCACACCCCTCCAGGTTCTTGACTGTGCTGCTCTGTCCCGTTCAGCCACTTGTGTCCATTAATATAACCAACAAATGAGTAATCGGCTCAAAAACTACAACCGCTGCTGATGAAAATTATGTCGTACTCGGAGAAATGTTCATTGGAAGTCTTGCAAATGCAATGATGTAACTAGTTACAGACATTACAGATTAAGAAGGAAGTAAAACAGGTTGCAAAAACCCACTAGATTTTTGCCAAAATGAATATGAAGATAACTCTGCAGCACCTGGAGGGTTCACAATCAAACTTTATAAACTATTAGGGTCCAAATACACAAATAACTAAACTAAAGACGTATAAAAGTGAGTTTAGCCAAATATGACAACCTCCTCGTACCCTTAATGACAGGTTTTGACACCTCTATTATTTTATTAAGACGTGATTTGACGACCATTAGAACAGGTTCAATTTTTAAAAAATGTAACAGAGGCTGTGATAGGTGGAGGTGAACACCACCCATTCCAGGACAACTAATAGAAATAAATAATACATTTTCTTTATTTTTTTCATTTTGAATTTTTTTTCTTTATTCAAAATTTTTTTAATTAATAATTAATTTTATTTATTTCTTTATTTACTTTGTTATTATTTTTGATTTTTTTAATTGTTTTTAATTTAATTTATTTTTTTTTATTTTT
>JAPTGZ010000016.1:17614729-17629499 GCA_029814645.1 Fowleria isostigma | reverse complement strand
AAGAAAACATAGGGTGGTCTGATAATTTTTCAACAGTGAAGGGCTTTATTTACAGGATATTATGCTATTATTTTACGGTTCTGGCTTGGTTGAAATCAAATAGTACTGTATGCAGCCCCTGAATTAAAGTGAGTTTGACACACCAGAGGTAAGCAGGGTTTTCTCTACCATAGTAATGCCAAGGTGCAGCACACGTGCCATTTTGAACGCCACTTAAATTAACCTCCTGAGATCTAGTATGTAAAAGTTTGGGCTTTTTTTTTTTTTACATTAAATAACTGATTTGATTGGAAACTGAATGATGCAACAGTTTTTTTTTCCCCAGATACATTTCATTCTGTTATTTATAGAATGTCCTTTACAGTTAACAGTGTTTTCTTTTTTCAGTAAACCTGTGCAACGCTGGTCCCTACAGCAGACAACAATGCATTGCTGGGTCTTAGGACTTTAAAGTAAACTCAATAAGGAGAGTAGGGCTGCACAATATGGAAAAAAATATCAATACAGTAATAACAGGGTGTGCAATATATACATAATCTAAGATGTGCAATCATATATTTTCTTTATTTTTTGCATTAACTTTCTGTTTTACATGCCATGGGGTACCAGAGTGGTTTTCTCTACCACTCTTACGTGCTTGTTTTTCTGGAAAAAACTGAAGTGATGCTACTGCTGCTGGTTGAATGCAAGTTTGTTGTTGAGGCTACTACATTAACTCTGGTCCCGGGTCAGACATCATCTTTCGGCTGCTCCCTCTTGAGTTTACATGTTATTAATGTTGAAAAGATGTGAATATTTTCAGAACACAACTTTGGTCAAGGCCTGAACACTTATATTTAAAGCCTTCATTTTTATATGCCGTATTTACCAAATCTGGCAAGCAATGGAATATAGTTTAATTAAAGCTGTTCCATGGTGCTACTCTGGCACTTTAGTTATTATGAAATACATCCATGTCATTTACACATTGTTATATGTGGAATAAAATGACAAAATATTTGATGTTTGTGTCTGAATGTCTATAATAGCAGCATCACCAGGTTCTTGGACACAATTATGTTATTGATTAGTAGTAGTACAGTATTTTGTCTTAAATTATAAATAATTGAGTCAGAATACAAACAATTGATTCATTTTAACATTGTTAAAAAAACATTTTTCCTCATAGATGAAATTGGTATTTATTTAGGTGACCAAAAAATATTAGAATATTGTCATTATCGCAATTCTGTACACCCATATCACAAATTTTGCCAATATTGTGTAACCCTAATAGAAAGCATAAAAACCAACTAAATGACTTTTCCCAAATCTGTTGCAGGTGTTCCCCAGTGCATTTATTTATCATATTACTGTATGTCCTTAAGCAGATCAGGATTTATTTACATTCTATTTTTTTTTTCTAGAGATATGGCAAAAATGATGTGAAATTATCATCTAATTAAAAAAAAGTGATATTTTCTTGCAAAAAGATGCTTAAAACTATCTGTGATGCAACCACGTCTTGTGCAAACAGAAGGATAACACTGACATGGACATGAATTAAGTTTTTGAATGCAAGTACAGGTGGACAATGGTTGAACAACAATGTGAAAACAAAGCAACCGAGCCCAAAATTGAGGAAACACCCTGGGTATGCATGCACAAGTTTCCATATCGTGTCTCCATCTCCACTACTGAACTGATATCATGGTCAGTGAGTTGGATGTGGTTGGACACAAGGGTGATAATGAAAGGAGTGGCGCACACTGTCAAAATAAGCACAACATAAATACATCTGTGCTATATTAAGAAAACACATAAAACAACGACAGATTCAAGGTTATACAGAACTGATTCATACGCGTTTTATTTTTTAGATAAATAAATCGAGAAGCTCCACTTTAATTAGTTTGCATTGGCTGCATAGCATCCCCTTATTATGGTGCAAGTTTTGCGGAAGCTGACATTACAAGCTAGCTAAAGAGGCTACTACATTAATTCTGGTCCCGGGTCAGACATCATCTTGGAGCAGGATGGATATGAGACATGAGGCGGCAGGAGAAAACAACGTGGACCCACACAATGAGGGAGGGACCCCCCCAATCTGTCCGCCAAGACCATGCTGGACTGAGTACAAAGATTGAGGCCTTGGCTAACAGAGTCTCAGGCGAGCTAGCTTCCAAGCAACCAACCAAACAGGATAGACAAGACAATTGGAGCTTACCGGGTGTAGTTTATGTGGTCTGCGTTAAATTCTGCCCTGATGCATAGATAATAAATCAAACGCAGTAGATTTTCAGAATACTGACTTCAATACTGGCGTAGTTTTGACTCAAAAAGGCGAAGACACTCATTGTTGATGTGAAACTAGCCGCTGATAGATGGGGGCGCGGATATGTAGCGACCTGTGGGAGGAGAGACATTTAAAGGGACATTCCTGTAAATATTCAACCACAAATGCAATGTACAATACGGAAAGAAAAAAAAAAACTTGTTTAATTCAATACCTTTAGACGTGTTCTTTTCTTTATAACGCCACCGCAGAACCATGAAATGCTATTTCAGGGCGGTTACGTCCCGTGAATGTTTCATGTTACGTGACTATCAACAAAGTGGAAAGAAGAGTCGTAAAATCTCTCACTAGTCCTTATACACTTTTCACAAAGATGGAGGTAGTTCCCTTTTACTGAGCTTCTGTACAGCTAGTCTACATTTTTCTTCAGTTGTTTAAGATGATACTTTATAGAGCATCTTTATATTACGTTGGGTCCCTGAACGCATCTGCACATGTATTTTTCTTTACAATTTTACACTACTCGTTAAACGTCTGGCCAGCTTTGAAGATGGCAGGCTTCATAAAACTAGTATTTACACATTTATAAGTAACCCATACCTCAGCGTTTGTCTTTCAGCCTAGGTTTACCGCTCACTTTATTGCACAACAGTGACATGTGCCCATCAGTGTTTACTTAAGATGCAATGTACACAATCTGGCACTCAAGTCTGACAACTAAAAAATATAACAGTAACAAATCTTTTCATTTAAATCAGTGCATTTCTTAAATAATCAAATTCAGTTATCTGGCATAAGTATGCTTATTGGTGAACACAGGAATACAACACACTTCACATAAAAAGCTTTATTTTCATATGTAGAAAACAGTTAAAAAATAGTCTTGTAAAAAACAAAAATAGTCAGGATACGTCACAAAGACATCAGTAAAAAAAAATATATGTACTGTATCTTCAAGAGAATTTCTCTCCACGTTCTCTTTTTTTTAAACGGATAAGATGAATCCCCTGAGGGATAGTGTTTTCCAGTGAGAACAAATAGGTAAGACCTGTTGAAGAGAGAGAAAAAGATAAGTACAATTCAAGGTATCTTCATTTTTTTCCCCCCTGACTTAATACAATTTTCATCTAAGTATTTAAAATGCTAGTCGCAGAAAAAATTATTAGACCATCCTATGCTTTCTTCCATTTCTTGTTCATTTTAATGCCTGCTACAACTGAACGTATAATTGTTTGGACAAATATAACAAAATAGCTCAAAAATTTAAGAGCTGATATCTATCCATTTCCTATGGTTTTCTTAACCAATATCACATCAATATCTATGGCATTGTACAAAAACAGTGCTTTTGGACATTCCACGTTTTCTTATCCATCTGTTTTAGTCATATGATACACACAGGAGTTAGGACTTGATTGCATAACCACTGTTTTTGATTGTCTAATAATTTTTTCCACGACTAAACTCCAAAAATGTAAGAGTTTTTCCATTACTGACCATGCAAGGCCTGGTCAGCTGGAGTTCATTGTCAACTGCCCCTACACATTTCCTCTACAACCTAGAAAGAGAAACTCAAGTGAGTCTTGTGACATGTCAGGGCTTGCAGGCTTTCACAGAAAAAAAACATGCAAAAAATTTAACTTTATACTACTATAAAAATTTCATGCAACTCAAGCTGAAAGGATTTTGTCCATCAATGGGATGTTTTAACGCTTCAAGTAAAATTACTAGTTTTCAGGAATCTACATTCTACAGAAATTATATCAAGATGGAAATTGTTAAGTATTGAGTGAAATGAATGGACCATTCTTGGTTTTATTGAGCAAGAGTTGCATCACAACCATTTCTGATTGTTTTGTACGGCTTATTTTGCTCGGAATAACTACAACTACTAATAACATATTTGGTACTTAAATGTTTTGATATGTTTTGGATGACTTGCATTACTTGATGTTTTTTCACAGAAAACAAAACAAAAATCTAACAAATGAGTGTTAGGGTTAGTTTTACCTTCTTGTGGCGATCTTTAGGCTTTTAGAATCCTCTCCTCTGCGATTTTTTTCTTTTATAAAAACCAGCCAGCATGACTTTGCATCAAAGTCAAGTAAGATCCCTGTAAGCTTGATTTGAAATACTGTTGAGATTCAGTTATTTCAAGTGGCTGAAGATAACATTGCTCTCTTGAGAGCTTAGAGAGATATACTGACTAGGGTTAATGACAATACATGTTCAAACACTATATCATTCAAGTCAAACATGTATTTGGCAGCACATTTCCTCAAGAAATGATCAGCTTTATTTTGTAAAGTGACAATACAAGTGTCCTTTAGATAAGTTTTGAAAACAGACGAAGAGGATGAGTTCATTGTCAAAACACTGCTTTAGTGTTTTTGTTGGTTTTGTTTTTGATCAGGCTGACGTATATACATACAGCTTATTCAGCATTGGGGAGAACCACTGATGAACACTTCACAAATGAAGGCATTCCTTTGGTACAACAAAGGCAAAATACCATGTTTAGATGGATTAAAAAGAAACTAGAAACTTTATTGAAACAACGCACTTCAGAAAAACAGTTTGGGATATATTTAGTATCCTATTTAGCCAAAAGTACACAAGCATTATGCATTTTGGAGACGGCAGGGCTTAAAGCATACACAGTTGTCCTAAGGTTATGTACAAAATATTGAGTTGGCTGCAGCCTTTCTTTATGCAAACTATGAGAGTTAATTCTTCAAGCTTTACAAGAATTAAAAATTGACCATTGGTGATGATTTTGCATGTATGACAGTCAAATATACCAATTATGATAGTGGCAAAAATAGAGGCATTTTCTGTCAAATGGGTATCACTTGAATTTTAGGAGATTCAATAACTTCACACAAGACTAGCTTTGATTAGTACAAACAAAGATAAGACATACTTTTGTTTTAATCAAAATGGCTCAGCACTGTATTTGAGTTTGCAACTACATCTATTCTAGTTATAGTTACATTGAGGCATTGAGTGATTTTTGTCCAGACATGAAGGACTTTAAAATGCAGCCTATGTGAGAAGAATTAAATCGCCACAATCACATTTTGTTGACGCACAATTAACTGAATATAACCATCAAGTTTCACTAAAATGTCATTCTTGTTGCTTGGTTATTTTTGTCACAAGGACTTTTAACTGCCAACAACGCAACTCAAAAACAAACAGTAAATGGAAACAGATAAACAATGAAAACTGTGTTTGTCATCTAGCACTCTATGATACATCCAACCAAATGTTTCTACCGAGTTTAAAAAACAAAATAAAATAAACGATAAAAAAGGACCAAACGAGAGGGAAATTACTTTTGAAAAGTTAAGTGAGTAACAATCGCAGACAGCTGCCGTGGCAACTCTCTACCATTAGGCGTTCAGTATCTGCCATACGGATGCTCTCTATACGACCCCTTCGCCTGTCTGTTTGGGGGCGCTTTGCCACCACCTCCAGAGTTGGACCATGAGTTGTCCCAGTCATCTTGAGCTGAAAAACCACAGACACCAGTGTTAAGATGACGTAAACTGAAGATCCAACCACTCTACAACAAACCATTAACTATGCCTTTTAACAAAGGAGATGCCACATGTAAATACTTACCATAGGAGTCGTATGAAGATTCCTGGGCTTCACCATGGGCATAATCGTAATACTCTGTGTCCCTAAAAGATTGTAAACAAATGTCAACTAAATTCCCTTCACAGTAAAGATGTTGCCTCACTACAAATAGAAGCAATCAACTTACCCCGGTGCAGACTGCTGGCTATAATAGTCATATCCTTCATAGGAAGGGTCGCCATAGGACTCATCATATGGAGGCTGGTGATTAAAACATAATAGTTAAAACAGGCGGTACACCCATCTGTGCCCATTTAAAAAATAAAATACACTGGTTGTATGAACTTACATATTCTTCATAGCCTTCAGCTTTGCCCTGTGATGCTCCAGCGGGACCCTGGTGCTGCTGGTGGGAAAGTGCTCCAGAAGGGAGCATTCTTGGTGCCCCTGCTGTGGGAGGTCTGGATCGGGGATTAGAGCCGCCTCTGTTAGGAGCAGAAGGCAGTCCACCCCTGCCAGATGGTGCACCTCTGGGAGCAGAGCCCCGTCCTAGTCCACCTCTTGGACCTCCACGCATTGCTCCACGAGGGCCCCCACGCGGCATTCCACGCCCCCTGTGGGAAATTGACCATGTTACTAAAGTGCAGCATGTCTATTATGTTCAACTTTAATAAGATCGAACAAAGTTTGGACTCATATCAGTGACTTTTACAACCCCTAGTTGTAAACATACAGAACAGAAGCAGCATTATAGTTCTACTGCTAGCTTATTACACTTAGAGAAACAGAAATTGTACCTTGGTCCAGGAGGTCCACCTCTGCCTCGTCCCATGTGTCCACCACGCCCCCTGACTGAACCATCCTGGGCACCATTCAGGTAAGGATCCATGTATGGATCCTGCTCACCAGGTTCCTGAACATCAGACAGCGATTGATTATTTATTCATTATAGTACAGGACAAACAGACTTAAAAGCACCTGCTGTCTTCAAACAACACACTAGGTTCTACTGAACACCTACAGGGATCAGGAACTTCTTGACCTCCTCCATAGCATGGGCCATACGCAGGTAGGCCTCTGGGATGGGCGCCGTTACCTCAATGAACACATGCAGCTCCATGGCAAGGTGAGCATATTTCGCCTCACCACCCTTTCTCAGTTCTTCCTCCTGGAGAACAGTCAATGTACAGGATCACTACACATGCTGCTGTAAGAACGGTACAAAGTAACACTTTCTTTGAACAGTATAGCAAATATTCCATACCTTATTCTTGTCTCTCATGGAGCCTTTACCCAGAACTGAAATCTTGGCTCCAGTCTCTTCTTGGAGTCTTTTGATTGTGCTGCCCTGAGGTCCTAGGAGTTTACCAACAAAGTTGACCTGTAGAGGAGGAAAAATTTACATAAATCATTTCATTATCATGAACAAGGATGACCAGTGAAAAAACACTGCTACAATTAACAGTACACAACAAACATTGGTTGCTACAGAGACCCATCTTCCTGGACAACTGAAAAACTGGTCATGCAGAACACAACAGAATCAAGAGGGGGTGGTTCAAGACAAAAAAGACAGATATGCATTGGTTTTGTTCAAAACCACGAAGTAGGGGGATCACAGCATTTTTTTTTTTTTTGTAAATTACAAAAAAAAAAATATAGCTTAAAAAAAAAGTTTAATTGATGCTGCTATGTTCTGGCTCTTGAGAGAACTGCCTATTTGATAAAGAAGAAAAAGCACCTACCCTGGGGTACTGCTTTGTAGGAATGAGTACTCGTTCTTTAAGTTTCAGATTCTTGGTAGCAAATAAGTCCAGATAGGTTTCTTTCTCTGGTTCTTTCTTGGCTTCACCTTTCTGGATCCTTTCAATCTCTGAAGATAGAAAAATAAATAAAAAAAACAGCAAACATACAATCCAAAACACTGTATAACAATATAGTCAGTCGTGGGATGAAATATATCTTTGTATCAAAACAAAAACGTGTTCTACCGAGCGGAAAATGAATCACCAAAGAATCAATGAAAATCGTATCGAGCGGCCACAAAAATATATATATATATGCCGATTTTCATTCTTGCATGTAAAATCGTCAATGTAAACATAATACAGAATGACTTACGTAAAATTGTCCAAATTAATAGGATCTCATAAGATTTGATCCAAATCCGTCTAACCCACTTTACCAGGACCACGTGTTTAATGCACCATTGTTCAGGCCTCGGCCTCAGACAGGGCGCAACGGAAAAACTAGGCCTCGGCCATTTTACCGCCAGCTTAACTGCGTTGACCGTGAAAATCCAGCGACAAATTACAATACCTGCAGAAATGAGTTTCATTGCATGTGTGAAAGACGAATCCAGGCTGTCTTTCTCGGCCAGGAGCTCCGGGAGGTACTTGGTGTCTTCCATTTTGTTTTTCTTCTGTGGGCTTGACTCTATGGCGGACTGAGAGTTGTTCCTATCACCATTCGCCTGGCTCATAATGCAAGAACACGACCAAATTTAGCAACTAAACCACACTAGGTTAGTTAGCGTTACAGGAAAAACGAAGATGTTGAAGAAATGCGACAACAGACCAGTAAGCTGAAGCAGTTAGGTATTGTTACCGGTAAATGCTGTTACAGCCCTGGGCAGACAAAGGAGGTATGGCGTAGCTTCTTTTGAGCGCGAGGAGAGGAAGACGCACAGGAGGCGGAGCCAAATACGTCACTGCGTCGGGCCGCTCCACTGTCCAGGAAGTGAAATCACGAATCAAACCTATGGAAGAACAATGAGTTTATTTAATTCGTGTATAATTTGTTCATTCGTAGATCCGTTTCAAAATAAAATAAGAAAAGAAAAAAAAGTTTCATTTTGGATTTTTCTTTTTCTAAACGAGTAGAAAAAAGAATTATCTAATTTTTGGACATAATTGCGTTTAATATTGCTTATTGTTTTAGTCAAAACAAAAAAAATGAAATGATTTTGGTTTCATTATTTTTTGCGACACCAGGTGTACAGTGATTAATTTTTATCAAAGTCTTTGGAAGTAGCTCTACTTTTATTTATGATCTCCAGCCTTTTGCAGGTTTTATTACGGAGCTGTTACAAATAGGGTAGCCCATGTAGAAATCAGACATGCTTTGTAAGGTGGTTCCGTTCTCATTTACAGAACTCTCTGCGCTGGACAGCACCGGTTGTTAAACTGATCAGCTTGGGTACTTCCTCAGAACTGGACCCAAGCTGATCCATGACCGGGGCTGATCAGTGAGTTCAATGATATTTGCCATCTTCCTTTTGAAGCTTACTTCTTGAATAAGGCATTGACGGCAATGGGTTTCAGTGGTAAAATGATTTTTCAGTTAAGTTGTATGGAGGAAGAAAACTTTAGTCAGAAGGTAATTTATCCCTGGTTCATTGGGGGTTTAAAGGAGAATTTTGAGCTACATTTTGTCTCACCTCTAATTTGCTGAGTAATTGTTTTGTTCTTCAGGAATATTGATTGATTGATTGATTGATTGTTCTTCAGGAACATTGATTGCTATGAAGTCATGTTGAGTGTTTTATGTTTAGATGAATCCATGGGGACAGAGGGGGACCCCTGATTCCTTCGCGGACAAAGCCCGGCTGTCCCTGGGCGTGGAGGCCAGGGAGGTTATATTAGTGAATAGCAGGGTCCCCCCAGATATATATGCCTGGAGATGTATCCTAACCTACTGTAGGGAGAAGAGCTGGTCTGTGGTTGTATGGTGCCCTTGGCAGAGGGACAGAAATGGTACTCCTCCTCCTTGCCAGAAAACCATACATTATACTTGGGTGAACCATAACAGAAAGTCATCAAATGTACAACCAGTCTGACTCATGGTTAACAAGACACGGAGTAACTACCCTGTTTTAACTGTGTTTATTTTGTACTGATTAATTCTCCTCCCCAGTGAGGGCAGGAGAATTACTTCCAAGTTGTGCTTAATGCCAGTAGAGTCCCAAAAAACAGATAATCAGACGGTCAGCTAGTGAATGGTATCTTGCAGGTTTGATCTTCCCTTCCTTCATCTGAGAAAGAGTGCTCTTTCTCCGTGCCTTCTCTCACAGGTTGGCTCTGTTCAAAGTAATAATCTAAGTGTAAATACTTGGCTGTTACCATTGTTACACATTTAGGCTGAAATAAAAATATGTTATTTACAGATCAAGGATGTACTTCATAATATCGTGAAGTAAATTAAGGACATTTACATTTATTTTAAAAAATTCTCCTCCTCCTCCCTTTGGCTGCCCCTGGTGGGGAGTTTATGATACTGTATATATATGACTGTGTCTCTGCTCAAGCCATGACCCAACCTGACCCCATCCACACAAATGTGGATTCAGAGCCAATCTGTAGCATTTTGTTGCTCTGGGTGAAACGTGAGAGCAGCACCTCATTCCACCCTCATTATGAGGAACAGCTAAGGGGGGTTTCCCAGCATGCATTGGGGCAGGGTACATAAGTAAGTAAGGTTTATTTATGGAGAAATTTTCACACACAAAGTGCTTTACAGTATAAAATAGAGTAAAAACAGTTAAATAAGATAGTTACATGTCTTGTAAACCGTGCGTTAGGTTGCTTATAAGTTTAATGACTGTTGTAATTCCAGTAACTGCAAAATATATGATACCTCTAATGAGGAGCAAAGTGTGAGTGCATTCGTCTGAGTTATCAATAGAATATGATTGAATGAAAAGTAAGCAATATAGCTAACTTGAATCAAGTACTCACTTCCTCCACAATAGTGGAAAAAAATCAAGAATTAGCCTTATTTAAAATTTTCTCCTCCTCTCTGCAGCATCCCCTCTGACAGGTGGTACTCTAGGTGACTGCCCATGCCACAAGCCGCCCCTGTGTGCATTATTAATATGAAGATACACCTGTAAAAAGTATTAGTATGCAAAGGATGTTTTGAATTTAGCACTAAAACTAATCTGTTACAGACAAGTCCATCCAATGGAAGGAAGTTTATGACAGGATACTTGACCTGATCCATTGGAATATAGAGAAACAACACCAAACAAAATATTAAAAAGGTATTTTTTCAGTATTTCTTTCTACCGTAGAACTTTCCAATTTTGTTTAAAAAAGTAAAAAAAAAAAAAACAGCCAGAAATGTTTTTCTGATTTTGAAACGGAATTACAAATGAATGAACCATACCTGGATTTTATTATCAGTGCGTTTACTGAACTTTACATTCATTAACATAAATCTGTCTATGGTTTGTTCATTGGTTATTTATTTTCAAACTAAAATCAGAAACTACATTTCTAACTGTTTTTTTTAAAGAAAATAAAAAAAAACTTTAAACAAAATAAAACACAGGATCATTATTTAGTTCTACAGTGTTAAGGAGCACTGAAAAAAACGGCTTTTAAAGTTCTGCTTAATGTTGTTTCTCCAGCATCTGTTCCAATAAATGTCAAGTATCCTGCCATAGTCTAGATTCACTTCAATGCTAAACATCATTTGTGTGGTAATAAGCTTTACAACAGGGTTTGAATTATATTTTTTTTCTCCAGGGATCTATCACCAAAAATAAAAGCTGCACAAGTAGCCAAGATATAATCATACTGACAAAGTGTACCCTCCTGGAGCGACAGCCACAGATAGACAGGTGGAATCAGGCATTTATGAAGCAAAGCATTTAGTGTTAGGGTTAGAGCATTTAGGGCCTACAATCTGTCACATAGGCATAATAGTCACTGTCAGGTATTGAAGTGGTACCAGAGTTGGAATTACGTTGGAGCCAGAGGGGGCACAGCCCCCACAGAGTGAAGACATGCTCCCATGAAAGCAACAAACTCAAAAGATCTGTGGGGGGTCCCTCAAATGTCAAATTGTATTTTGATTATAAAATGAAGCTCATTTTCCATCCCTGTGAGGTACTATCATGAAAGATGTTAAATACAAATGTAGGATTAAAAAGCAACATCGGTAGGCCAGTTCTTTGGGAGGTCCCAGTCGAATCTAAAGATTGACCAGTTGCCGATCCAGCGTTGCCAGATGGGAAATGGCAAGTTATCGTACCAGAAGCTTAAAAATTATCGTATTTTGCGGAAATTATCATACATACCTGATTTTATGCTGCTCAGGACCATCAACTTCAGTAAAATATGACTACAGGCCGTATGAAGTATGTCTTATAATACAGTTTGACTTTAAATAAACTAACAGCAGTTGGAAAAAAAAAGCTTTTCTGCGTAGTTCTCGGTTGAACTGGATTGGTTTGATAAACTTTTGTTTACATTTCATGTTGCCATGCTGCATCGTGCTTCACTTGTGCTACATTGCGTGTCCTCATACTATGCCGGGCGTTGATTGGCTGTAAAGACACATGTAAGACAATGCAACATCCCGCATTTTTTAGGAGATCAGATTGGATGTAGTCACGTGATTGGGCCATCTCAAACTGAATGTTTATAATTGTAAAGATTTTTCTTCTTGTCAACACAATCTAAGGGTACTTCCCGTTTTGACAGACTTCAAAATAAAAGTACAGAGCTCCTGAAATGACTTAAGGCCTTTTCTCTTATTAACATCAGCTTTGTTATGACTCTTTTTTTACTATTAACAAAAAAACTGAAAATCTGAAAAATAAATAATGCATCCTTTTGATATAAACTGTTGGGACTTTACATATAAATCTAACTCCTATTCTCTATCCCCTGCATTAATTATTTTATTACCTTGACAATAAAATATACCTGATTCAGGATTTAAGAATAACCATAAATTAATCATTTATAATCAATCTTACACAGATCTGTGGTCTCCCAATGGGACCCATCTCCCTAACTTTCCTCTTAAGAGCCCCAAGTTCACAGACCCTCTTGAATCTGTCATACTCTTCTTACTTGCCGTGTTTCCCCTCCTACTTCAGCCCATCCCTTCACTGAACCTCTACACTACAGATGTCTTTCTCACTTCCTGATCTTTTTTTTTTTTTATGAAGCAAAACATCAGTTAACCCTAGCGGGTGCTGGATGTGTCAGTGGCAACAAGATGGAGCCTTGCTGAAACTCCGGTGGACAGTGCAGGTGTCAAAGTAATACTGTGAAGTCAATAGTATTGAAAACATATGGAAAACCAAACTTATGAGAGACACAGTAGTTTTTTTTGGCGATAATGCTGTCACATTTGGTGTGCGTTCAGTGCAGGTAGAGATGATATAAATAGGCTAAGGCAATGCTGCAGATGGGAAATGACAAAATCATCATACCAGAAGCTTAAAATGATTATACATACATACATACATACCTTACAGCAGCACTGTTGGAAAAAAAACCTTTTCTGTGTAGTTCTTGGTTCAAGTGTGTAGTTCTCAGTTCAACTGGAATGGTTTATAAACCTTTGTTTGTGTTTTGTGTTGCCATGCGACATCATGCATCACGTGTGCTAGTCTTGCGATACTCATGGTACATCATGCGTTGATTGGCTATAAAGAGGCAAATGAGACTAAGCACAACATCAGGTGCTGTGCAGGCATGTATTGAAGGGGTCAAATTATCGATCGCACAGACGATGAAATTATTGTACAAATACTATAATTATTGTATGTCTGCCAGCCCTGTTCTAAAGGAATTTCTTGCAATAAAGAAGTGTTTGCATCAAAGAAAACATATCACCACATTTCTATTGTTGGAAAAATCAGTTCCACTGGCCCGAAAAAACCATTTATAAAAAATCTTTCATCCCCATTGCAATAACCACCCTGAACAACAAAAAATGAACACTTTGCTGTTTTTAACTGCTCCTCTCAACCTTTTTAGCATGATTACATTTGAATGTTGTTTTTAATGTACTGTTTCTTTTTTAATGTCTGTTTTTAATGTTTTTTGTAAACGAGCCTGTCAAAGAAGAATTTCTGTCACTTTTGAAAGACAATAAAATTAATTTATCTATCTAAAAAAAAAGTCTTGATTAGAAACTGCATAATGCAAGTTTTTTTTTTTTTTACATTTTTAAAATATTTTTTCAATGAATGTCCTTTGCAATAAACAGCCTTTTCTAAGTAAAACTGTCCAACTTTTGTCCCCTACAGAGGACAAAAATGCATTGCTGGGTCTCAGGAGTCTTAGGAGTTAAGATATGAGGACAGGATAAACTGTGTTAAAATGGTTTAGTGTGTTCCTTCAAGCACCACACACATCAGGACTGTCAATCACATTCTGCATCTGCCCCTGGAGCACTGGTGTGTTTTTACGCACAGCACAACTTTCACAAAATAGATATTACTGCACATATCTGATAAATCAAAAAGATCATTGGCGTTTCCAGTTCAGCAAAACATAGTTTAAACGTCTGAAGTTGTGGTGGAGCAGAACCTTCTTCTTGACATTACACAGCACTGAGTTGCTCCTGCTAATATAAAGCATGTCTGATTTATGCATGGGTCTCCCATTTGTAAACAGGTCCATAATGAAATCTGCAAAAGGCTCGAGTGAAGCATTGTAGATAAAACCAGATAATTTAAACAACTTGGATTAAACTCATCACCGCACTACCACTTCACACTTCCACTGTAATAATCATAATAATAATAAAACCAAAATAATTACTTCATAATTTTCTTTTGAATGTAAAACAATCAGAGCAAAATTGCAGGCATGTTAAAAAAAAGTAACTTTTTTTTTTACCCAAGTTTAGAAAAGGGAAAAAAACAAAAAATAAAACAAAAATTTGGTTTTTATGATTTTATTTTACTATTATTTACTACTAGTAAATAATTGTAAAATCAAATCCCAAAAAAAACCCAAAAAAAACAACATTTGTGCCTCACAGCTAGAAGGTCCTGGGTTCAATTCCAGCACCATAACTGGTGGGACCTTTCTGTGTGGAGTTTACATGTTCTTCCCGTGTCTGCGTGGGTTTCCTCCCACCATCCAAAGACATGCACTGATA
>JAPTGZ010000016.1:17601363-17614629 GCA_029814645.1 Fowleria isostigma | reverse complement strand
TACCCCGCCTTCACCCTTAAGTAGCTGGGATAGGCTCCATGTGACCCCCGTGACCCTAATGAGGATAAAGCGGGTTCTGAAAACGAATGAATATTATTTACTACCTTTCAATTAACTAATTTTATTTTCTATTTGTTATTTATTTATTTATTATTACTATTTTTTTTAAAATCTTTTCATTATTATAAGTGAACTGTTGTATCTTCACTGAAAGTTTCTGACCCAAATATCAACCACGCTTGTTAAGTGGTGAAACTGGGGGTGGAAGTAAATAAGCTCTGCTTCTTCTCACTCCCTTTAGGGCTTCAGGGCTTCAGGGGTGGTATACTAGTGGGGACTCCTGTTGTAGTATGATATGTTATATATACTGTGTACACACAATGTTTGGCAATATAATTGCTATATCTATGTACACTGCAATGGACACTTCTCTGTGTATGTTCCTTGTGTATATTCTACATGTATAGTTTCTATGTATTTCTACATGAATAACCTTCGTGTATAATTCACTATGTATAGTTTTATATGCATGTTCTACAAGTCTACTTGCTCTTTTTGTAGGTGTACGCAGTCCTTCCATGTATGACTGTGTACACATGTATGAGATGTATATAAACAGTATTGATTATTGTACATGTACATGTAATTGCTATTGTACATGGAATACATGAGCTTGAGATGAAATAAACTAAACCAAACCAAACCAAACCTATTGATGTACATAGATGTAGGCTTTATATTTCACTGTTTCTCCTTTGATTGTGCTGGTATTGTAATATTTACTAGAAATTTGCTTTAATGTATTGTCAAATTACTTGCAATATTAAAAAATAAATTCAATACGGCTCCATTACACTGTTTACTACATATCCCATTTATAAATATAAACTTTCTAAAGTAAAGCCACTGATTTTTAAAAGAAAATGTATATTAAGAACATTAAATTAATCTGAAAGCAAATATTTTTGTAAAAGTGTAGGTGCTTATTCCCTTTTCAGTGCTTTGATTTCATTTATTATTTCTGTTTTGAATAATGTTTATCATTCACTTGTTAGTTTATCATATTACCTTGTATGTCTTTATTTCACTGTTTGAGGTTCTCTTGTATTTGCTTTCAAGCAGATTTGCAGATTTGTAGCTAAAGAAAATCCAACACTGGGTAGACACCTCTGTTCTATCTGCCATAGGTTAAGCTACTTATTTTATTACGTTTCAACCATTTATCTATATTGTGTACTGTTGAAAACAACTTATCAACATTTCATAAAAGAAAAAAAGGAATGTAACTACCCAGTACAGTATAGGTAATGCTTTAATCAATCCCTCAGAAAAAATAGACATCCTTTATTTACAGGAATAGTAAGGCATCAACACAAATTGAACTTGAAAAAGTGAATAAATTAAATTAGAACTTGCAAATGTTTTTCCAAGTAAAACTTAGATGGCAAAAATCTTATGATTAAACTAAAGTTTTGTTTTGTTTTTCTTTATACAATGTACCTTTGATATTCATCAATGGCACTTGATCCATTTACAATCCATCAAACCTTGGTGTTCATTTGTAATTAAAATGTTTTAAAAAGCTCCTTTACATAAACAGTTTAAACTGAATCAAAAGTCTAAAAATCTACAAAAGTAGATTTTAAATGTAAATAATCAGTGTCTTAGATTAAAAAGGGCCATTTAAAGTGGCCACATATACATTTCAAGTCCATTGAATGAGCAGCCTGATCAGCTTTTGGAGGTTTCATTAGATATCAACAATGGTAAATATCTCAGGTTTTTCTGTATCGTGGATCTGCATCGCTGAATATGTGATGGCCTTCACCTCAGTTCCCTGAAATGACAACCAAACACTCAAAAACTGTCTGCTCTTCTTATTTAACATGTCAGTCATTACATACATGTTTACTATATGTGATTTGATGGTTTAATGATATACTTATTTAAATTATGAATACATAAAGCACTCAAAAAATAATTAGATATCTTTACCTGTGGATGTTTTCCCAAGGAAAATTCTTCACCCCATCTTTTAAATAACAAAAGAAAAATTTGGTTTAATTTATCAGTTTTAATGTGAGAAAAAACACAAAACCATCCCAGGAGGGTTGGACAGTAATTTATGTCAAAATAAGATTAATACTAAACTAATTTATAACTAACAACATTTAGCAGTTACACCCATACTGTAATAACTACTACAGAACATGATGCAATTATCTACATTCAGCACTCCTACCATTTTGTTCCTAAAAAACAATATAATCACACTTTCAATTATTACCGCCATGTTTTTACTGGCATTTATCTGTCTGGCATTTTTTGTGAGTGTGACAGAGAGACAAAGACCTCCAGATGACAGTAGTTATATATGATTAAATTTAGCTGTTATAGGTCAAAGGTCAATGTTCAGAAAAATTCCAATAATCCACAGGTTTTTTTTTTAATATGGTGTGACATTAAAAAAAACCCAAAACATTTGTTTACCGTGCATCACAGGATTTGAAACAGATTTCTTTCAAATTAAGTATCCATTGACTGGATTTTGGCTGCTGTATCAGAAGTCTGTGCTCAATGGGTGCTTCAAATAAATTAACTTTTTCTGATTTGTACTATGAAGGTATCTAAACTTACCCGATGGAGCGGATCTTGAAGTGCTTTCTGTCCAGATGCACTACTTTAACCTCCTGAAGGACAGAGGTAAGATGTTTGTGTTAGAACAATAACAAAGGAAAGAAAAATAACAACTGATTAAAATATAAAAACACATATTTGTATTATTAATATCCCTAAAAATACATTTCATGAATGTATGCACAATAATTGTTGAATACTGACCAATACTGTTCTTATGATCTTACTAACACTTGGTCAAACCTCAGCTCTCTCTTGCAGGATGCTGTTTTCCTGATTTTCTAGAGCAAGATGCATAACTCAGTTTAGTTGCCTTTGGTACCTTTACTGCCATTGTTTGGTTTTATTGTCTTTTAAAAAAGAGATTTTGATTAATTAATTGTGGGTTTACATTTTTTTTAGCCAGTAAATCATCTTTAGTACACATCCATATGTTCATTTGTACACTTGAAAAAAACAAAACATACATACAGTAGTGGAAAAAATTATTAGACCACCCTATGTTTTCTTCAATTTCTTGTTCATTTTAACATCTAGTACAACAATTGGTCCAGTTGTTTGGACAAATATAATGCTAACTACAAAAATAGCTCATAAGAGTTTAAATTAAGAATTGATATCTATCCATTTTCCATCAATATCAATGGCATTGTACTGACAAAAACAGTGCTTTAAGGCATTCCATGTTTTCTTTTCTGTCTGTTTTAGTCCCATGATACACACAGGAGTTCGTACTTAATTGCATAACCATTGCTTTTAATGACTTTTGATGGTCTAATAATTTTTTCCATGACTGTATATCATATACCTGGTCCCACACACACTTAACAAAACCTACCCGCCACTGTAGAGGCTCTTGAATACATCCATTTACATCTCTCACAATCCAGCAATTTTCTATTTATACAATACATTACTATGCACCATAATCTATACACTCTACACAGGAACCAATGGTCTCCAAATACTACTGTTACTTTCCATTGATGTGGCTCTTGCATTTTTTTAATGGTCTAAATAATTAATACTTACCCTTGGAACAAAGAATAGATCTGCACAAAACTTGTACAACCAGTCATCTAGGAAGTGGAAGAGGAGAGACTCCATATCATCACCTTGTGAAAACACATAATGAGAAGAAAAGTAAGCACAGAGGTGAGCTTTGGTAAGTCCAACCCAATGCTTGATCATCAGAGCCGTTTCTTGCTATAGGCGAACTAGGTGAATGCTTAGGGCCCACAAGTCACTGAGTGGCCCTAAAGCTGCATGTTAAGCCTCACCTGAGGAAATTTCAAATGTCCTGTCTTTATTTGTAGTTATCGCATGCGTTTATTACATTCTTTATTTAATTAAAAAATAAACATAGGATATAAATAAAATAAATAGCAATGATAAGCTGTGGTTGGTGTTTTTGTGTCATTATTATGTCATATTCATTGGACCACACTGTCACATAGTTAGTGACGTAGCAGGCTGCCAACGAGTATGATGGGAATGACTGACAGCTACCACCTACCATTCCTGTTAGTGAGTGTATTAAACAAAGCAAAAACCATAATGGCATCAAAAATAAGTTATCTCAGCGGTTGTTGTATTTTCTTATTTAAAGTAAATATTTTTTTACAAACACTGAAAATCTGTTTTATTTATTAATATATAGAGGATTGTTGTTTTCCTTGTATTATAGTTTTTTTAACAGTTTAACATGCCTGGGTGGCTTAACTTAAGATGTTTAACTGTAGCCTGTTTTGCTCATGAAGTGTAATAGATTGTAGCATCTTAGTAGACCATCTAAAGGGTTTGGAATCTCTGTATAGTAGTTTGACAAATAGCATCTTGCTTAGGGCCTCCATGAAGCTAGAAACAGCCTCGTTGATCATTCGTGCGCTCACCCTCTGACTCCACTTCTACAGTATCAATTGGTTCCACGGTCTCTGTGTCGGTCATGTACCCAAACATGCCCATGGCACACTGTTCAAAGGCTTCCTCTAGAGTATTTCCCCATGAGTGAATCCTAGGAAATTATCATAAAAACAAAAGTTACAACACAAGTGAGACAACAAGTTCAGTTAAGACATAAAATCATATACTCACTGAACATCTGCTGTATGATCCAAGTCTGAAATAATCAGAGTTACATGATTAGAAAAAAGTCAGCTTCACAGCAGCGGAGTACAAATGACGACACTGACACTGCTATTATAACATTTAATTTATTAGAAACTGTTCATAATTAGAGCTTGTTTAACATAAAATAAAATAGTGTTTATAATTTCAGAGTAAGTAGTGTATTTAAAAAAAACCTTATGCTAGAACAAATATGAGGCAATTTTGGCTTTTTGTTGTTGGATTAAATGTTTGGAACAAGTTAAATCCTGAGCTAAAACACTGTGCAACGTTATTTATGTTTAAAATTATGTTTAAAAGAAATATCATGGAAATATATGAAGAATGTGAATGCAATCTTTTTTTTCTACTACTCAAACTATCGAATTGTTTAGTTTTTGTTGTTGTAATTGTTACTAAGCAAAAGGCATTGGTAGCTATTATATTTCATTGTTTAGTCAAATGAATAAGGGGTAGGCAAAGCTTGGTTTCAGCCTACTTCTTTTCGGACTCTTACATTTTTTTATTTCTCAAACATTGCATCTTGCGAATGTATAATGCTTGTTTATAAAAAGAATACATTAAAAAGGGTTAAATGTCTGAATAAACACATATTCATAAAGAGAACAACTTATTATTTAGCAACACTTATTTCAGATGATGAAATCCACTGTTATCACAAGTGTGAGCGAATAAAACCTCTTAAACCTTCAGACTTACATTCATATTTCTTGTTGATCGGCGGGTATTTAGACTTGACAGCTATCTGCTCCTCTGTCAGGTCCAGCTGTCGGTCGTCCATTGTAGGTGCAAATGTTTTCAATCTTTAAAAACAGACTCACTGTTAGCATATCAGTACACTGACGAAACAAGCGACGAGGAGGTTCCGGAAGTTGTAACTCTGGCGATGACGACTTCCGGTCTGTATTGGTGGCTGCTGATTGGCTGGTTGCGGTCTATGGAGTTGGCGCCATTGCAAGCCGTCGTGCAGTCTTCAGGGCGCTCTTCTTAAGAACACGCTCTTTCAGTACTAACTATCTTACTGAGACGCAATGGCTGATAAAGACGGTACGGTTTTTCACTTGTCTTATTTACACGGGTGAATGTGTGGGGATTTTGCCAGGAATGAGGGTGATAGAACAGTGGGCTCGTACCGGCGGTTCTTGGCGCGACGGCACATCTCCTTCCCTTTCATTGTTACAAACCAGAGTAAGCTAGCGTTAGCTGCTAGCAGACTGTATGCTTGGTTTTAATCTACTGCTGCAAATAATTTATCTTTTCCACTTGCCGAGGTGAACACTTTACCATATTAGTCTTATCGTAATCACAAGTGTGACGTCTACATGGCAAACCGAGTCAGGTTTACTAACATTAGCATATTAGCAAAATAAAACCTTTGTGTTGCTGTGCCAGGGAAAAGATCTGATTCTAGCAGAACCATACACCAACAAGCTAGATTTGGGACAATCCATGTCTGGGATAACTTGAGAGGAAGTATTAAGTTTTGCTATAAAGTATGTCTAAAAAAATAAACTTTCTCAGAGTGTGTAGGGTACTTCTTAGGCCTTTACATGTGAAGGACTTGACAAATTATCATATTGTAATGTAAGTTTTCCAACTCAGACTCAACTAAAGTTAGCGTAGAAGAATGACTTTTCACTGCTCTTGTGGTCTCAGACAAGGTGCTTTCCCAGCTGTTTTATATTCACCTTGTATTTCTTTACATAAAAATGTTCAGTGAGCACCATATAATTATAGGGAAAGTAATTTGAGTCACAGTACCTGCCTTCAAATGGGCAGTGAAGGGTTTTCACTTGGTTTATGGGGTTTTTAGGTGCTGTAATAGCCCTTTGAATGGTATTTGACAGAATCTGCATTTTGTCATAATTTTGGGTTTGTTTACAGATTGAACCCAATATGGTATCTTTACTCCCCTGAGCAGTAAACTATTTATTTAAAGAGAATACTATTGCCTACATTTGTTTTTATTCACCATTTTTTGTGCAGCTGCGTTTGATGATGCTGTGGAGGAGAGGGTGATCAATGAGGAGTACAAGATCTGGAAGAAGAATACTCCTTTCCTGTATGATCTGGTCATGACCCATGCCCTGGAGTGGCCCAGCCTCACCGCCCAGTGGCTGCCTGATGTCACCAGGTAAGATGACACCTGCTGCGCCTTGACCGACAGGAAACACATACATGTCGGTGAATAGAAATGATAGTGTTACATGTGTCTTTGTCACTCTTCACAGGCCAGAGGGGAAAGACTACAGTGTACACAGGCTGGTTTTGGGGACACACACTTCTGATGAGCAGAACCACCTTGTGATCGCAAGTGTTCAGCTTCCAAATGATGATGCTCAGTTTGATGCTTCACATTATGACAGTGAGAAAGGAGGTAAAAGAAACAGGCTTGCTGTATTTAAAACCTGAGTACCTGGCTTATTTATATGCACAATGGACTTGACGGGTGTCCATGTATGTATGAAAATTACGATGCATAAATATGACCACCAGGTTTAATTTTTGTATTAGTTTAATTTAGCCTCACATTCTTATAATCAGAGTTTTATTTTAGTTTTACAGCTGCAAACAATTGACTACTTTTCCAGAAAATGTTATATACATTTAGTGTTAGTTTTTGTCTGGGGGTAAATTAAAAGAAAATTTAGGCTTTATATTGTGAAAAACATTTATTTTATTGTAGATGAATAACCATCAATGCTTCTATTTAGTCTTTGTGCATTGTACACTGTAGTTTTCATTCATTATTTAATATCAGGTGATAATTATTACTCACATTTTGTTTTAATTATATCCTAGGTATTCATTAACCAGAATAATCTTGGTAGTTGTATAGATCTTGTACCAAGTCCAACTCTCAGAAAGTCCACATATTGCTTACTAATTGTAAATTACATTACATATTTACATTTTTGAGAGCTATTTTTTGTCATTCTGTGTGTTAATTTTGTATTGGATTAATTTAGTCTTTTACATTGAACACTGGTGATTGCACTGTGTAGATTTTAACAGGATATGTGTGTTCTATTTCAGAATTTGGGGGCTTTGGATCTGTAAGTGGTAAAATAGAGATTGAAATAAAGATCAACCACGAAGGGGAAGTGAACAGAGCCCGTTACATGCCTCAGAATCCTTGCATCATTGCCACCAAGACACCCACCAGTGATGTGCTGGTTTTTGATTACACAAAGCATCCCTCTAAACCAGGTAGGGTTAGTGCTACATTTCTGATTTTCAGGTGACTTTTCACTGATCTGTAAGGGCTGTTTTTGCACACCAGAACAACACTGATGAGAAACATTTTATATCAGATCCATCTGGAGAATGTACCCCAGATCTTCGCCTGAGAGGTCACCAAAAGGAGGGCTATGGCCTCTCATGGAACCCAAACCTCAGTGGATGTCTCCTCAGTGCTTCAGATGATCATGTGAGGAACTGATCAGAGTAGAACTGAAACTCTACGTTCTACTTGTTTTGATGCTTGATTTACTTAAGTCTCTGTGTTTATTGTATGGACTGGACTAACTTGTCAAACTTTACTCTGTACTACAGACCATCTGCCTGTGGGACATCAGCACTGTGCCTAAGGAGGGAAAGATCGTGGATGCCAAAACCATCTTCACAGGCCACACTGCGGTGGTGGAGGACGTGTCCTGGCACCTGCTCCACGAGTCCCTCTTTGGATCAGTGGCAGATGACCAGAAACTCATGATGTAAGCAGTTTAACTTGTCAACAAACTTCAAGACTCTGTGACCCACAAGAAGCAAAATTGTTGATTTCAAGCTGTTGGTAACAATGGTGTTTTTGTTTTCAGCTGGGACACGCGGTCCAACAACACCTCCAAGCCCAGCCATGCAGTGGATGCCCACACAGCTGAAGTCAACTGTCTGTCCTTCAACCCGTACAGCGAGTTCATCCTGGCCACAGGCTCAGCAGATAAAGTGAGTTTGACTGTTAGAGCAGGCTGCTGCCAATAATAAAGAGATGTGTTATCTTTACTTATTCGTGTGTATAATTAGTTGCGTTAATAGAAGCGGTCTACATTTTATTTTTAGACCGTAGCTCTTTGGGATCTTAGGAACCTGAAGCTGAAGCTGCACTCCTTTGAGTCACACAAAGACGAAATCTTCCAGGTAAGCACCACCCCCTCATTGCTCAGATTTATTTTTAAATAAAGCATATAGTAGGTTGTTGTGCGGTTGACATAAAGTTGTTTTCTTAGGAACTCTGGAAACAATCTGGGACTTGCTCATGTTTGATTTGGGTCCACAAGTATTTTGTGCATTAATCAAGTTACTCTGACAACTTATGTTGGTTTACTAGTCTGTTTCATTATACCGGAAGGGGCTCAGAGCGTGTGTGTATCTGCACAGTTTCAAGAAATTGAGATGTTTTTAACTGGCCAGTTTGGGACCTACATTGGCAATCTCGGCAAGCTGATAGGACCAATATTTCGTGCAGTACCACGCTGCATGCCAGGAAACATTTAAAACAGGAACAGCACAGTTACTAGCTTCAGTCCTTGGATATCGACACTAATATGACTTGTAGTTCCCATTCCATTTATTTGTTTCGAGCAGAAGAAAAAAAAAAACTCAAACATTTTAAGTGTACAAGAAACTAGACAACAAAATAAATACATTAATAACTAAAGATAATCAAAACTATAACAATTTCCATGTACACTGGTAATAACAAAATATATTAAATAATAGTTCAACTTGTACTGCTCAAAAAGAAGTGGAAAAAAAACCTATTAAGTCCTAACCCTACTTCACATTTATGCAACCAACCCCATGGGTCAATGCACTCTTTTCCAAAATTATTTTATTTTTGTTGAGCCAAATCAACTGACATAAGCAGACTGACAAACCTAAATGTGTTTGAAAGCTAAACGATCATGTGACTCAGTGTTGCTAGTTTTCCTTCGTTGTCCCAAGAGCAGAAACAGCTGACAGTTGGACTGTTTAGTTTTGGTTTTTTTTGTTTGTTTTCTCTAGGTGAGCATGACAGAAATGTAACCTTCATTAACATGTCCCTGTAGGTTCAGTGGTCTCCTCATAACGAAACCATCCTGGCCTCCAGTGGCACCGACAGAAGGCTCAACGTCTGGGACCTCAGCAAGATCGGAGAGGAGCAGTCGCCAGAGGATGCTGAGGATGGTCCTCCTGAGTTGTTGGTATGTCATCACAAAAGGCCATGGTTAACGGGGCGTATGGTATGGTTTTATTTGAACAGAGACAGTGCACAACAGTACATTAACCTATAGCCAGAGTCAGAAGGAAAGATGTTGGTGCCAGGTTATAGCAGAAGCTAATTTCCACCTGTAGTCGCTGGACAGGGTGATGTTGTTCCATTTAAATAAGTGATTAAATAACAGAGTAAGTAGAGTATATAGGAAAAAAAGATCATTAACATTTTACAGATAGGTGTGAGTGTTTGTTTTTATGGTGCTGTAATAGCGTTTTGCCTTCTCTAGTTCATCCACGGCGGACACACAGCTAAGATCTCAGACTTCTCTTGGAACCCCAATGAACCCTGGGTCATCTGCTCTGTATCAGAGGACAACATCATGCAAGTTTGGCAGATGGTAAGGCTTTCCTGTTCAATATGAGGTTGGCGTGGAGTGAAAAGACAGTATAGCTTTGTACAGTTTATTTATAAAGCACATTTAAAAACAATCAGTGTAGATCAAAAGAGCCGTACATCAAGAAGAGACATATCATTCCATCTATATAAAATCAAACACAAGCAGCGTTGCACAAGTAATATGTAAAGTGTAAATAAATAATGCATACATCGTAGCAAAAGGACGAGGAAAAGAGGTGCAACTTAAGGTATTCCACCATTTAGGTCATCTTTTGGATTTAATGGTGGTGTGTGGCATAGTTGTAAGTGTTCAGAAAGTGGAGTTAAAGTAGTAGAAGTATTAATTAGTACAAGATACAGAAATGTTTCCATCTTATCCCTCCAGGCTGAAAATATCTACAACGACGAGGACCCAGAAGGTGCTGCAGATTCAGAGGTCCAGGCATGAGTCCAGTCTTCACATCTCTTCCTTTGACCTGCTTGTTGAAAATAGATCCATTTTCCAGTAATGTCTTTTTAATATACATTTTTGGGCAGCAGTGTTTTTGTAGAAAATAAAATGATAAAATGCTGCGTTGTCATCCTGTTGTGAAGTATTTAAGATGAAATCTGTGACATTCAGATTTTTTAGCACTATTATTTTTTTTTTCCTCCATACTTTCAGTGCTCATTCTGTCATGGAACAAAAGCATCATGTGTGCTCATCTTCATTCAGGGTTTCTTTTTTTTTTGTCTCCTTTCTTCTTTCCATGTTCATTACATCTTCACTGGAATTTATTAATTTTGCCCAAAATTGACCTGGACACAATAAGGTTAAAATTGTACATACAGTAGATTTTCATTTTATTTGCTTGCATAGTAGGAACTATTCAGACTGTATTTTGTCCGTGTTTGTGTTTTTTCTTTACCTTTTTTTTTTTTTTCTGTGCTGCATCTTTTTTGTGCACTTAAGTACATAATAAAAACATATTTACAGTATAAATTGTGAATGAGTAATTTCTTATACATTGTGACTTTATTAAAGGTGAAGGTTGGCTTTAAATTGTACAATATTATTGAAGATACTGCAGTGCTGTGTTCTGGTCTGCTGGACTTCACGGGCTTCATACAGGTGCTTGAAATCATTGAAAATGCTCAAATTTCAATGTGTTTTCAAGGTCTGAAAAGTGCTTGAATTTTAGTTTAAGTGTTTTCAATTGTAACTGATGTGATATATTTTTAATACTAACTCAAGTCAAAGTTACTTACAGAGAGGTGTTAAATTTTCGAGAAATAAAACTTGATGTCAAAAAGAAAATTCCTAGATGTTTCAGATTGACTCCAGGTAAATTTTTATCTAAATCTTTATCTTGGTGCAAGTGTGCCTGAACAACGCAAGGTGGATTTCTTTGGATAAATCTTTTTGTTCTTTAATTTCTAATCGTTTATTTTTTGCTATTATGAAACAACTTTGAGATATTTATAACAATACAAAGTACATCATTGTGATTTAAAAGCAATGAATAATCATGAGTATATGTATTGTAGATATGGATTTCACTCCATTGATAAGATGCTGTGCTGGAACATTTTGAAAATGGACCTTAAAAGTGCTTGAAAAATATGAACAAACCCTGATTTAATAACATCCACTGGAAATGAGAAATCAGATCAGGTCTTCCTCTGCTGCCGTTTCCCTGGATTCTTGGCCTCTACAAAACAAATGTCAGACATTTAATCCAGAAATATGTTGTAGGTAAAGGTTCGTTTTACTGGTATAGTGCTCAATTGTTGGAAACAAACTGCAAATGAACCACAGTTGGTTAAATTAATTTTCATTTGTTGCCTCTTAAAAATGCAATCTGGGAAAGATAGAAAAAGTTACAAATATTTCAAAAACATTAACAGCAATTTGCATAATCTTACCTGAGAAATGCCAACTCTGTTAAAAGGCCGTCCTTAGCAGCCTCCACGGTTTTTTTGGACTTTTTCTGGACTTCAAACTCTATCCCCAGATCCCTCAGAGTCTCCTTTAATTTTTCCACATTCTCCTGTAGTTACATAAAAGGAGAAAAAAAAGATTAAAATAAAAAACACATAGATCCTGGTTTAACCCTTGATTGGGCAAGTGACTCTTTTTGGTCATTTCTGCATACATTAAAAGGCAGTGAGTCAACAGTCTCAGGTCTAATGTGGTCTACAGGGTCTGTAAGGTCCACCTCTGTATGAACAGTGAGTGTACCTGCTTTGTTAGGTACCATGAAGTAATGGTACTAATGTAAGAAATGATGTTAAAGGGATGATGTGGATGTTGACAGGTGACTGGATCAGCACTTATGTTGTAATGTTCTAAAAGTGATGTTCTAATACAGTCTTTCTTAAATGGGGGTACATGTACCCCCAGGGGTACTTGGAAGAACCCCACGGAATACTTTAAATTTTGCGGAAAAATATATTTAATAAGTCCTCATGTACAAAATACAAAACAAATAGTGAGAAGTAATGCTGAAATAGAAAATAAAATAAATACATTTATATAATAGTTTTAGTGTCAATCCTCTTGTTTAAGTTTTGGAAACATTTTAAGAACATTTTATTTTATATGATTAAAAATGACAATTTGAGTAGATAAGTCATTTTTTTTATTATTAATGAAAGGTTCATTTATTAATGACTAATTTATGTATTTTTCATATTAATGAAAGAGGGCATTTTCAGTTTTGTATTATGCACAAAATTTACTCATAAAAATGTTACTTTTTATATATAACAGTTAAATATATGTTGTTTGTTTATAAAGTTTTGTAAATATGAACAGACACCTTTGGCAAAAGAAGAAAATTAGCCTTATTTTTCATTCATTCATTTTCTGAATCCGCTTTATCCTCACTAGGGTCACGGGGGTCACATGGAGCCTATCCCAGCTACTT
>JAPTGZ010000016.1:17590259-17601263 GCA_029814645.1 Fowleria isostigma | reverse complement strand
CACATTCACACCTATGGACAATTTAGATTAACCAATTAACCTATCAGTGCATGTCTTTGGATGGTGGGAGGAAACCACCCATCGACTGGTGTTGGAATTGAGCCCAGGACCTTCTACCTGTGAGGCATGAGTGCTAACCACTGCACCACTGTGTCACCCACTGCCTTATTTTTTTCAATCAAAAATGCTGAGGTGTGAGTTGGGGGTACTTGGCTACAAAAGTATATCTCAGGGGGTACTACACTATAAAAATTTTGAGAGCTACTGTTCTGAAATACATATTCCTTTCACCTTACATGTGTTTTTCTTGTATTTTCTAAAATACTTTTTGGATTTTTACTTCTTTTTTTTTGCCACTTACAGGCAAGGAACCAAATATGGTAACTTCATTTACCTTGATTTTCTACACAATAATATGAAAATGTAGATTTTTTTTTTTACATAAGTAATAAAGTCTTGTTATGTCCTCCAATAACACTGTAAGGTTTAAAAGTTGAATTTCAGGTATTTCCATGTGTCCTATAAAGGGTTAATGATAAACCCCACATAGGTCCTGTTGGTGTACTGTGCTCCGTCTACCTTGTGTTGGGTGAGGCTGTCCTGCCTCTCTGCCTCCATCAGATGGATCCTCTGCTCCAGACAGGCTCTCTGCACCTCCAGTCTCTGTATGTCATCTCTCAGGGGCCCCAGTCGGGCCCTCAGGTCCTTGGCCTGCTCCCTGCTCTTTCTCAAAGCGTCTTCCCCGATCTGCCTCCTCCTCAGCAGGGCCATGAGTCGAGGCTCGTACAGACTCTCCAGCGTCTTCACGCTCTCGCTGAGTCTTCGCTGCATCCTGGCAGACGCCTGGCGACACTGACCCACGTCGCTCATGGCTCTGGGTCTGCAGAACCGACTGGCCTGGGCCTTCTGGGAGTTCAGCTGGTTCTGATGGGCCTCATGAAGCTGGGACATCTCCTGAGTCAGACTTTCAATATAGGCCTTGAGCTCCTCCTGTCGAGTTTGAGAAGAAATACTGTCTTTAGGGTTATATGTAATACACAAATAAAAGCAATAGCAGTGAAAGATAATTCATCACTGTAAATAAAGAAATACAGTTAAAGGTCTGAAAACGACAATGACCACTGCAACACCAAATGACACAAATGAGAATTACAAGTAAAATCAGACATGCTTTTATTTTATTTGACTCTTTTGAAATAAATGGAAAAAAAATTAAATAATCAAATTTCCCTCAGTGTTAACAGTTCATGATACAAGAATTCAACGGTTTTGCAAAAAAAATGGATTTTTAATAATAAATAATTATGTTATTCACATAATCTTTTGTTTTGTTATCACTTCTATGAATCAAGACTTTTCTGTAATACTAAAAATAAATGAAAACAAAAATAAAGAAACAAATACTCCTAATGTACTCTGCAAACTAAATTTTAACTAAAACCAGGAACTATTAGGAAGGCTAAATAAAGATAGAAACTGAAGAACTGTTAACATTATAACTTTGGGGATGAACATATTTAAAACCTTCACAGATATTCTTCATATAGAGTTAAAACCTGATTCACTTTTTGTTATACTCGAGCCTCTAATCAGCTTTCGCAACTTAACAAACACCACCGTCAACTGTTACTTTATGCACTTCTAGCAAAAAGACTTGTTTTGTTATTTTGGAAAAAAGCAGAAGTTTCTTTCATTAAATTATGGCTGGAAGAAATAGTTAAACACTCTCATCTGGAGAGAATCCAGTTCTCATTGTTAAATAAACTACATCAATTTAATCATACTTGGCATCTCCTTTAAAAATATATTGATAATTCAACTTGAATATAATTAGAATTTATGTGGTCCCCCTGGTATAAGTTGTAAGTCCTTGGTCGGGGGTTGGGTGGATGAGGGTCATTAAAATGTATGTTTGTTATGTTTGCTTTTTTTTGTCACGCTTTTGTTTGTTCACTCTGTGTTTAATATTCAAAATGTGAACAAACTGTAATGATGGATGCTTTTGTGATTGTTTCTTCAATAAAAAGACTGATGACAAAATTCTAACTTTTGTCATGATGTCACTGAATGATAATCATCATCTGTTTTATGCGTCAGCAAAACTTATTGGATTTATTTGTCATTAGTGGTATACATGACAATTATTATGCTGTCTTGATTACCTCTATTTATTGATGCTAATAGTTCCTTGTACACATGAAGTTTTGATTTTTTTCTTCTGCTCAAAACAAATAAATGAATGAATGAGATTTGATATATGTAGCACCATTTTTTTTTTTTTTGATATTTGCTGTTGGTGACATGTCAAATCCAATCCCGACAAAATTATTTAACCATATAAAAACAATATGTATCATATTTGTTTTGTCAGGTTCCGAGATCTTTATCTTATCAACAAGATCAATACTTTCCTTAAAAACCTGTTGTATTTGACCCCATATGTGTTTTCCGTCCCCTGGTGGGTTATCATCTGACTTTTTTTGCTCTTTGTAATAAGGACACTAATGTTAAATCATTCAGCAAACATTTTGTAGGAAAGTCTTTGATCATTTTCAAAAAGCTACTTTAGGAATAACATTTATCTTGTTATGTGGTTGAAAATTAAAAAAATAAAATAAAATACTGAAGACTACTGAAATTATGGTGCCATTCAAGAAAAATAAGGAGGCTGTAAAAAGTTTTAGGTAAAAAACAAAAACAAAACCTGAAATGTTCCATATTTTCAAAAGGTTACTGGTAAAATTTCTTTGTGTATCTAAAGTTAACATTTTTGTGAGCAAAAAGTTGCCAAAAATGCCCAATGTATCAAATGTGACACAAAAAATACATCATCAACCCTTTTGTGCATGAATTATGAAAACTTGGGTCAATGTTTTTTCTTGAGTGTTTTTAATTCCTCCTCAGTCACGTGTGGCAAGGACGAAGAAGACCCAGGTGGGCTTCAAACCCCAGACTCCCAGGTGAGGGTCACATACGCTAACCAGTCAGCTAAAGGGATATGCCTTTGGCCCAGAAGCCAGGGCACGTGAGCACTTGGAGACAAAGTGACAGGACTGTCACTGTCACGCATAGAAGAACAATGCAATTAAGGTTTATTTTTCCATTACAAAACTGTCCACTCACCTACACCATTCATTTAATTTTTGATGCAAAGAAACATGTATTTGAAACCCAAAATCTAAAAGTGATATGAAAACAATCAAATAAAAACATTTTTAATCCTGCTGTTCTGATGTTTTCTCACATTTTAACATATTTTAACACTAGTTATTACTCATTTTATGGAGATATTATGCAAAAAAAAAAATTTAAAATTTTAAAACCCTGTTAATTCCAGTCTAACAATTAACACTTGATTAAACTCAAACATGTTGCTGCAGATCAGGTTTATCAAGAACAGCAGTTACAGTAATGGTATAAATTGCAGTGTTGAGCGTCCACTGTGTTGGACAAACCCATGAGTATACAAGAGAACAGAAGCAGAATAGCTGTCCACTGTAGTGACCAGTATGCTTGAAAGGGTTAAGAAAATAATACGACAAGACTTTTGTTTGTATCATGCTAAAAGGGCTAATAAATATTTCAGTTCCAAAACATTTGAATTTTGTGACTAGTTTTTAACGGGTCAGGTGTTACAGGGTTAAACATCAAATAAACTGATGATATTAAAGCATTAACACTAGTCAGACATATTTCTGCTCCATTCCTACCTGTGTAACCGCAGACTGGGCCACCTCATACTCATGTGCAGCCAGTGTTACCTGACTCTGGATGCAGTCTCTTGCTGTGGCAAACAGATTCTTCTTCACCTGCTGCACATCCTCATAAACAGCGACATAATCCATGTGAGCCAGAGTGAGCAGCCGCTGAGCTTCCATCAGCTTCCCTCTGAGATGCTTGACTATCTGCACCATGGGCTCCTGCAGCTGGAGCAGCTCTTGGATCAGCTGGTCCCTGTGATTCTCCAGGCGGGACACTTGCTGGATGCAGTGCTCAAAGATCTGGCCCAAGTTATCCATGTCTGCCTGGTCCTTTCGATTTGTAGGGTACTGAGTACGCTCCTCTTGGGGGATGTGTGTCTCTTCAGAGTCAGAGCGGTTGTTATTTTTGACATCTGTTGCATATTTAAACTCCATGTATAAATCCTTTGTAAACCCCCTGTCTTCTCCATCCTTTGAATCCTCCTTTGTCCTCAGAGTGTCCATTACCAGCCAAACTGTAAGGCAGTAGAAGGAGAAAATCCCTCATTAAATAATCAAACAATAACAGTGTCTTAATATAATCAATCAGTGCATTAACAAAGCAAAATAATATAATCCAATTTGTACATCTGATTACAGCAAACATTACAGATACCCATACCCTTCTTTTTACGACTACACCCTAAGCATAGCTGTAAGCGTCAATTTAAACTTGGATTGTACTCACTTTTGTTTTGGAGATGATAGTTCTGACAGATGGCAGCTGAGGTTTGCTTTGAGCCTCAAGGAGACCGCTGCAGTGTGTCTGTCTACGAAAACAGAGGCACACTTTGTGTTTATTAATAACACTGACCGAAGCACTAGGGAAACACTATCTCTGGATTTAAGGGAAGACTTTTTTATATCCTCCACATGGGATCACAAACTGTGTCACACTAGCCTACATGCCCTGCATGTATGAGCAAACATGCCTGGACCACCCTGTCTGCTACAGACAGCTATATTTAAACCAGTTCACAGCCTGTTTACTGAATGAACATGGATGAAAAACAACCTTTACTCACTTTATACTTTATTTTACCTTTAAACGACAGATGAAGGTGGCACTATTAACAGTCCCTACAGGCTTGTCTTTTAATAGCTTCCTGCAGTATTTAGGTCAGCTGACTACAGACTTTGCATGGTTCATATAAGGTACAAAATTTGTTTGTAGTGTTTTGCATTTTGCTCATCAGAGCATGAAATAACATGCATAACTCAGCTATGAAGGACGAAACAAAAGCAGCAGCAGATTCATAAAATGATACTCAGTCATGAAACTAAAAATGTGCAAAAATAGGTCACTTGTACACAAAAAACTAGGATACTTAAAGTGATATAACTGTTTCGTCACATCCTGTCAACCTGTTCTGTGTGGTGCTTCATGTGTTGTAGTGTTTTATTGTCTTAAAAAATAAAAACAAAAAGATAATCAAATGGTCATTTAAGCTATCCTCATTAACATCACTGGAGCAATTTTAATTTTCATTGATTAGATTTTCTTGTTTTCAACTGTTTTCATTTTTAAGGTTTTACTATTATAACTATTTCTTATACGTGTATAATATTACTGTGGCAACTTTAGTAGTCTATTTGATAACTTTTAATACCATTTATAGATTTAAGTTTTTACTCCTTCATGACTCATATTCTGAATTTAATTTAATTTAATTTAATTTATCTAATTTTTCATAAATGATGATGTAACAACAATGATGACTGTTGTAACTTTTGTATTTGTTATTGCAATGTCTCCAATCATATTTATACTCCTTTATATCAGATGGTCTTTACCTTTATTTATTTTATTTTACTTTATTTTATTCTCCATAGATTATAGAAGAGTCTTTATTGGTCAGAGTTACACTGAAATTTGTCCTCTGCATTTAACCTACATCATACATTACACACACATACTGCATATGAAGGTGCAGTGGGCACCATGTCAGGTGCCCAGGCAGCAAATGGGGGGGTTAAGTGCCTTGCTCAAGGACACATCAGCCAACATTTCTCTTAGAGTCCGGGGAATTGAACCGGTTTACCCTTCGGTCTCTAGCCGACTCTCCATCTGACTGCTTAGCCATCTCAGCCATGGCTGCCCATTATGCCTGTTATGATTATAACAATGATGATGATGATGATGAGTGTTGTCACTATTGTATTTGTTATTGCCATGTCATTCATATTTTTACTCTTTTATATCAGATGTCTTTCTGTTTTTTTTTATATATAAACTTTATTTTATTTTATTTCATTTTATTTTATTTTTCCTTTCATAAATGATGATGTAACGATGATGCTATTGCCATGTCATTCATATTTTTACTCCTTTTATCAGATGATCTTTATGTTTATTTTATTTTATTTTATTTTATTTTGTGTACCTCAACACCATTGACAATAAAACACTTAAAAATAGATGACGAGGACGATGATGATGATGATAATGATGATGATGATAATGATGTTAATGATGATAATGAAAGGTAAAAGCTGTAAATGTAGATTAAATAGACGGAGATACAACCCCCTCACTCCCAGGTATGGGTCGACCGTACCTGCAGTTCCACCGTCCCTCCACTAGATGTCCCCATAACCCTGATCTCTACGCGCATCTTCACCTGAGCGCGCCCAGCCTCCAGGTGTGGGAGCTGCAGGTCCACGGCGGCAGCAGCACTAGGTCAGGATCATTTCCACCTCTCTAGTCCACAGACGCACAGCGCTGACAGCGAGCGGGGAAGTGGGTTTGTCTGGGACCCGACACACGGAGGACGCAAACAATTCGCCGCTCCAGTCCGTCCGTTTCCCCGTCGGTTTGGTCACGGAAATGCTTCACCTGAAGTTTTCGCTCGGACTGTGAAAAAGTTTGGAGTTGGAGAGGTAGGACACTTCAAATGGAGAGAGGCTGAATCAACCCATCCGGACCAGAAAACAGTAAAAAAGGTATGAACAAAACTTTCCATCCTTTGTCTTTGTATAAGTTTCACAGAAGAAGTGGAGTTTGGTCGCACTTTGTTAACTTTCCTCAAACACTTGGACGCATGGAAAGGCTGAAAATACAACTTTTTTTGTTTGTCTTTTTAACTTATAAGATGATACCAACAATAAGGTGACACCAGAGTTGACTGGAACAGCTTTTACTGATTTTTCCTTTTTTTTTTTTTATTGTTGAAGCTATATAATTCTGTTTTGTGATGACTGTTCTTACTCTGATATTCTAAAGATGTAGCCTATAATTAAGGGAAAACTAGAGAAAATCACTACCACATGCCAATAGCAGTACTGTAAAATGTAGTCAAATAAAGTCTGCTCCAGATGGATGACAGGAGATCCAGACTGGGTATAGGCATGCATGGAAACTAGGTGTGGGAGATTTGCTTAGTATGGCCTTGAGGGATCCTCAGCAAAGGTAATTTAAGACCTGTAGTGCTTCTTTCAACTATATGACAATGAAGACTATTGTGTATTTCCGTCACTGACCCAGCAAATGATTCCTTGACAGCGTGGTATTCTGACACTTTTCATCTATTCCAGTAAATGACAGCGTCTGTGTGTCTTAAATGTAGATCCAGTGTTTGTTGATTAACCTGACAGAGATAACACCACCATCATCACACTATCTCTGAGGGGTCCAGTCTGTTTGTCTACTGTCTCTTCTGGACTTTGGACCAGAAGTGAGATCAAAACTTGTGGAAAGTTTGAGTTGCCTCCGGTGATCAGGAGCTGGAGACTGTTTTCCTTTTGTTTTTTAGCGCCATGGCTTCTACTTTACCTCTTGTACCCTCTGGTAGGTGAGGCTGAGACAGAGCCATTTGTTTAGTAAGGGTGTGTCACATACTCCTTCTCGCCAGCCGTCCATGCCAGGGCTTGTACCCATGGAGATTACAGGTGTGTTATGTAAGCAGCAAAGGTACACCAGGGCCTGAGATATACAGGAAGATCATGGTTACACATCCAGGCAGCAAAGTGATGATGATGATAATGACAGCAGGGGGGTAGTAGAAAAAGATGAGGAGATGGATTTGACTACAAAGACAGACCACAACCAGGATATAGTGCAGATAGTTTTCCATCTGACGCAACCAGGTAGGTCAGGATTTAAGAGTCACAGCAGCAGTTGGAGCGTTGGCCGTGTTTGCTCGCCAGCCGTCAGTGATAAAGTGTCAGGTCAGTGGAGAAAAGGGCAAAGCTGCTGGTCAAGACAGGGCAACAGGAGCAACACCAGGTGCCACAAAGCCATGTTGTAATCAGAAGAAGACCCATGATTATGTGTTTAATGTTGAGTGAGTGTTGTTTTTGAGTCATACAGGTCTGCAGTATGAGGAAACACCCGGCTGACGAGGACACACAGAGTGCTCTTCATCAGCCCATGAGTAACTCGTCACTGAGTCGTTATCAGCACTTTGTGGAAAAAAATGTAATCAATAGCTTAAGGGCAGCCAGGTTTGATGAAACTGTGAAGATATGTACCTGACGAGGGCTTGGATTTAAATAATGTATGTTTTTATCTGAACTGATCCTCATTTGTTTGATCCAATATCAGTTGATTTCATTAAATGTGTGCTTTCTAGACATTTCTGCAAGAATGAAAGCACTTCTTAGTCATGTTTAATTGATTGATTGGTTTATTTTGAGCTTGTGCACTCTATTTATAGTGTTGTTCCAATTCATATTCAATAGAAATAATATAACATCCACATTGTATATACACATCATCAAGGTCACTTTATTAATACCCGTAGGTAGATTTGTTTTGCAGTCTTCAGAGATCATCTCAAACATAAAACACTGAAACATTGAAAACACAGGACACATATGTAGGACAATTAAGAACAGCACGGACAAAAGACATGGACAGGTACTCCCAGTAGCTTATTGATTATAGTGTAAATAGACTAAAATAAATAGATAAAAAAACAGACTAAAATAAAGTCATTAAATATCACTAAATGTCACTAAAAATACAATAAAAACTGATATAAGCAAGTTAAAAACATTAAAAACATGATACCATGCAAGGGACTATAAAGAATAATAGATCATTTAAGATCATGTTAAAATAAGCCACACCCCAAGAATTAAAATAAAGTGCATTAGGGCTTATTTAAAAGAGAAATAGCAGCATTATGTGTATAGAATATGCATGACACCTATAGTAGACTGAAAGGGAGTAAGAAGAAGTAAAACTTATTTACTCCCACTCTTAGTTTCACTTCTTAAACTTGTATGGCTGCAATTACATCAGAGAAATTAGTTGTAAATAATGTCAATTAAGTAAAAATGTAATGTGCTTTATTTTATTTTAACAGTACACTATATGGGAATGTTCCTGATACAAATTGAAACCTTTTTTTTTGTCTGAGAATCACTTTCATTTCTAAGCAAAATTGGCTCCGTAACTGAAATATCCAAAACTAAAATATCGAGTAGAATCAAAATGAACCCCCAAATGCAACTGAACTGGGAAATTTCCAATCAGAACCGATTCTTAAATTCACTGCATTACATCCTAAATTTCCAGCCTTTAGCATTTTTAAGTGAGTTCACGTAAGGATTCAGTAAAACTGAGGGCTTTTCATTCCCACACAACTTTTTTTCTTAGTCTGCTATCGACCTTGGCAACTGTCGGACTGAGTGAGCCTCAGATTGAACAGGGCCCCTGAAGCAGCGACAGGGTTTTTGTTTTGACTGGGACAGAAACAGAGACGTGGAGATGCCAGCGTGTATTTTTAAACCTTGTAGTGTCCAGCTGTGTTTGTCTTCACTGTGAGCTGGTCACTACCGCTGCTGCTGTGGCACAACCGTCTTTTTTTTTTTTCCCCTCCTGTGTGACCTGTCAGTTCAGGGGTCTTTAAGCTCCACTAAGGCTGCAGTCCAGACTTAAGACCCCTGGCAACCCCTGAAGGCAAGCAAACAACACACTTAGCACAACGCTGCCGCTGAGTCTGCATCTGTGGACACTGCCAGACAAAAGAAAAATTTACTTTTGCATTTTTTAAGGTAAAGAAAACAGAAAACAATGGAAATTTATCACAGGGATTTTTATGCATTATATGTATATATATATATATATATATACAGTTGTGGAAAAAATTATTGGACCACCCTGTTTTTTTCAATTTCTCGTTCATTTTAATGCCTGGTACAAGTAAAGGTACATTTGTTTGTACAAATATAATGATTACAACAAAAACAGCTCATAAGAGTTTAATATAAGAGGTGATATCTATCCATTTTTCATAGTAGGCATTCTGTGTTTTCTGTCTTTCAATTACATGATACACACAGGAGTTAGTACTTGATTTATTTATTTTTTTTTTTTAATTTTTATTGATGTGTATGCAACAAAGGCACCAGCATGTATCAGGGCATACAATAACGTTAAACCAACATAAACACCTACAGATTTTATATATTTTAACAACAAATAGTTACAAAAACAATTCCCAGCAAACACAACAGAAAAAGCACATAAACTTAGTCTATGTAAAATAAACTGGTCAGAAGGATAAAGTAAAAATAAGTAAATAAATTAGACAAAAAAAAAGGGGGCAGAGGGTGTTGATTACATTGTTGCAAGGAAATTCATAAATGGTTGCCACTTATTATGAAATTTACTTAGGTTTTCTTGTTTTGAGTATCTAATTTTCTCCACTTTTAAAAAACACATAACCTCGTTCGTCATTCATGTGCTGAATGAAGCTGTTGTCGATTTCCAGTTAAGAAGGAGGCGGCGTTTAGTGATTAAGGAGGTAAAAGCAATTACTTCCGGTTCTTTAGGAGAATATCGGGTGTAGTCTTCCGGAAGATCAAAAATACAGATGTGTGGTGAAACATTGATAGTTTTTTTTAAAATACCTTGGACATGGTGTTAAAATAAATTTGCCAAAAAATTTGTCAAGGCTGGACAAGAAAAAAACTTGAAGATTACAGGGTGAGCCTCCACATCTGTCACAGATATCTATTTCAGGAGTTAGTACTTAATTGCATAACCATTGTTTTTGATGACTTTTGATGGTCTAATAATTGTTTCTGCGTCTATATATGTCAGATAATTATTAACAAAGGCAGCTTTAGCAGAAATAAGTTTATATATCAGGAAAACATTGACGTATGCTGCGCAGTATACACTAATTTTATGCATCACTAGTAGAGATGGGGGTCTTTCTAAAGTTGAATATTCAGGCTACAGGCGGTCCTCGGGTTACGCCGGCCGCGACTTACGCAGTTTCGTGGTTACGCCCCCTGAGTCTCGTCCGCTATT
>JAPTGZ010000016.1:17433111-17451891 GCA_029814645.1 Fowleria isostigma | reverse complement strand
ATTAGTATTAATTTCTCTTGATTGGGTACATTTGTGTCCTGTACATTGTGTTAAAGTTAGTTTTGGTGTACTAATGCTAATTTCTTTGACTTAATTGCAACCATACAAGTTTAAGGAGTAGAACTGGGGGTAGGGAGTAAATAAACTCTGCTTTTTCTCACTCCTTTGGTTGTATATTAGTAGTGAATTGCTGTATATATTTATGTATGTATTTATTTATGTATGTCTGTATATTGTATGTATATTGTATACATGTAACATTTACAACCAATGTCTCTGTATATTTCTCTGTATATATTTCTCTGAATATTTCTCAATGTATATTTCTTGATATATATTTCTTATATTTCTCTATGCATACTGTATTTACAGCAAACCCTCCATGTATATCTGTGTACATATAAGGAGATGTATATGATCAGAATATGGACAAAAACCAGATTATCATATACATGTAAACACAGTCACAGATTCAACTTAACAGCTGACCCCATTCTCCGTTTTAACCCTCCCTAAGTGTGAACAGATGAAAACAAAATCTACCTGCACGGCTCATTACTGACAGTCATGAACGTAGATTTAACTAAAGCCCACCGATGGCTGCTCTCCGCCGCCATGTGCCCCCTCTGCCAAACCGCCGAGAGGAGGCTTTTTGTTATCAAGGTGTAACGTGACATCATATCACGCACTGTTACCATGGCAACTGCTTACAAGGCTTCTCCGAACAGGCTGTGGCTTTTAAACTGCATCACAGACGAGAGTACGGTTCAGAGAGGGAGCCTGCGATGCACCGTCCGTGGATCTGACAGGACTGATTGGACGCTACAAAGGCCCATGTTTCATGTACTATTGGCGTTATTTATTGAGCGCTTTGTTCATTTTTGTCCGTTGTTCGTTTGATCCACAGTCATTCCGATTGGGATTTTCCTGTTTATACATTGATGACAAATCTTATTACATAAATGACTTTAAATAAACATGAATACAATGGTTTTATTTTTTGATACTAGTACTGAGAACTTCATAGCATCTCCAAAGCTTTAGTTTTATTTTTAGGTCCTTTTCTTCCCTAAAAGCAGGTTCATAAATATAAAAACCTATTCAATTACAATTGTCATGTCAGTCAGTGAAGGTATAAAAGTGTAAAAAGGCCTTGTTAAGGGTCTTGTGTTTGTACGTTTTTTACATTTTTAAAATTCTTTCAGTACTACAAGTGTGAGTTTTAACCCTTGTGCGGAGTTCATATTTTTGTTATTGAGCCAGTATTTGTAGGTGCGACGCATTTGTGGGTTTTAATTCAATATAATCAAACAGAGTTACATTAAAATACTCAACAGATGTTCACCTACAATTACAATTACAAGCAATATAAAAAGCATATATGTTTAATATTTTTTAAAATCTTTTTCCTTTGGTACATCACATTTATGAATGAAAGTGATACTTGTTTTTAGTTTGTTTTAGATTAAAAAAAAATTCATTAGAATATAATTACTCCTTTTTCTTAATAAAACATGAATATGGGTCCCACAGACCCAAACATCACATAAAAGTTAAAATGATCAATTAATCTCTAATTTTGTTTATAAACAAGAAAGTTGGCTCAAATCTCCATAAAAATACTGTCCACTATGATCATAATCTGACAAACTATTTCCCTCACTGTGGTTCAACTTCAGCTTTGTTTATTAGCATCCTTGCATTTAAATAAATAAATAAATAAATACAGTTCTTATTAATGCTGTTACCTTTATTTTAGTTTATCCATTAACTGAATACGAGTTGAATAGTTTCTTAAGTATGTCAATGTAAAATACTGAGTAATTTTCTTGTTCTGCTCTGGAAATGAAATGATCCAAAAAAAGGGTGGAGATGGTCCAGATGAACTGACAACAAACAGTATAAAGCAAAAGGAACAGAAGGAACACCATGAGAAATGCTACATTTTTGGTTTATTCTAGTGCCCTGTTGTAATTCACATGTATCTATATAGTAAAAGGAACCAGTTCCAACACCCAGCAACATAAATGAACATTTAACAGTTTTGAAAAAAAAGTGAGAAGTTATGTTAAAAATGTTGAGTCATATTTCAATCCTCAAATAAGGATAGAACTGCGGTAGAACTATCAAAGTTTGATATAATCATGAAAAATTAAAGCTTAATTTTCCATCACTGTTCTGCTGTGTTGTCTCTAGTTCATCTTAAGACTCACACTTAGAACATCCACACAGTTTCTCTGGATAACACCCACCCACACACCTCTGCAGTAAAGACACAAAAGTAATCAGAGACATTTACTCATCTTAGACTGAATAATCTAACTGAATCTAACCACCGGAGCAGAATATTCTTAAAAAGGTATTCGTCAACTAAACACATTACAGTACTTAAAGAAGTGATATTTAGCTTTTTTAAATGGAATTATACATTTTAAACATTTCTCTGTGGCCTACATAAACTGTAAATGCTGTGTTTGGGTCTGCATTCTTCATTAATTCAACTCCACAGGTCCATCTTCACCATTTCTGAGTAATGACACCAGAAAGGTCATTTCGAGCGCTGGCCCTTTAAATGCAAATGAGCCACTTCACACCCCGCCCCCTCCAGGTTGTTGACTGTGCTGCTCTGTCTTGCTCAACCACTTGTGTTCATAAATATAACCAACAACTGAATATTTTAGGTGATGTAGGTAAAGTTTGGACTACAACTGCTGCTGACAAATAATTATGGCGTGCTTGGAGAAATGTTCGTTGGAAGTCTTGACCTTATATGGTCATGGGAAAAAATGATTTGACCACCCTATGTTTTCCTCAATTTCTTGTTCATTTTAATGTCTAGTACAAACTAAAGGTCTATTTGTTTGGATAAATATAATAAAAACAACAAAAATGGTTAATTAGAGCTGATATCTATCCATTTTCCATGTTTTTCTTGATAATAACCAAAATCTAAGTTCTTACATCAATATCTATGGCATTGTACTGACAAAAACAGTGCTTTTAGACATTCCATGTTTTGTTTTCTGTCGGTTTTATTCCCATGACACACTCAGGAGTTAGTACTTGATTGCATTACCATTTTTTTGACGACTAATAATTTTTTCTGTGTATGTGCAAATGTAGTAATGTAACTAGATATAGACATAACAAATTAAAAAGGAATTAAAACGGGTGGTAAAAATCCACTTGATTTTTGCCAAAATGAACATAAAGATAGCTCTGCAGCACCAGGAGGGTTCACAATCAAACTTTATGAACTGTTAAGGTCTGCAAATACACAAATAAATGTATCAAAGACTAATAAAAGTGGATTTCACAAAATATGACCCCTTTAACTGAAGTTAATTTTGCTATATTTTTTCATGACGATCTTGTCACACGTGATGTTCTTGAAGCTTCTGTAAATGACAGTTCTTGGGGTTAACCAAGTACACCATAGACTGTGTTGTTGTTGTGCAGCCGGGACAATTGAACAACTCTTTACTAATAACAACAGCTACAGAAAACAGATGGCGGTTATTTCTGAATGTGCTAACGTAGGGGAATGTTCCTATGGCTCTGGGCCCATTGCAAGTAGCTGACACATTTGGGACCTAAAGACAGACGACATTGCTGCTTGACATCCCGGTGAGAACTTGCTGGATGAGGTCAAGTTCAGATGGGAACAGTAAGAGGACTGTGGCAGCGTGAGGGAAAGTACCAGAGAGAGATGTTTAGTAGCTGCTTGTGAATAGGCCTTAAATCCAGTGTGTAATGTACGGGGGTAAACAACAGGAGACTTTGTGCGTCTATTGAGGCAACGGAGGAAAACTAGCCAGTGAGGTCAGAACAATGTCCTGCTCAACACAACCCCGCTATTCTCTCCAGACGGCCTAACAGTACAGAAAATATCTGTTTACCCACTGTGGTGCACTGTGGTTTTGTTGGTGTATAATTTGAAACAGTCGGTTTCATTATGTACATTATCTTTCTCCGATCTCTGCCCATTCTTTTTCTTGGGTCTATTGTACAAATCAGGCAGTCAGCAGGATAAGAAAACACAGACAAAACCCCCTTAATCTTGCACATTCTGATTGATTCGCAAATCCTAAAACAAGAAAACGGCTGAAATCAGGGAGACAGATAATACAGCTTAGAGTGCGGTGCCACCTCAGCACCGGCAGACTCCAAAGACCCTTTTCTTGTTACCGTTGACCTAATTTAACAAAAACATGGAGCGACACATGCAAAATTGAAAGCATCACCAACCCCCTCTTTGGAATCCGGAGCAATTTCATTTGTTTCAGTCTAGTGGAAAGAGGAAGAATAAGTGGATTCTCTGCTCCGAACAGGGCTGAAGAGACAGAAAGGTGCAGCGGTGTGTGTTAGTGTGTCAACGGAGAAGCCAGAGAGAGAGAGAGTGAAGCTCCTGATCGGAATAGACTGACCTCATCTGGCCTTTACTCTCACAGCATAGGCCGTGTTATCTTCAACAGTCCTTAAACTAATAGCTTATGTTGACCTTTACAATCAGACGCAGAATAATACGGCCTACAGTCTGTGGTTTCCTCTTCTTACATGGATGTGGGACAAAGTTCATCCCCTTCAGTTTGTGAGAGCCGAGTTGAAAGATTAGCAAATGATTAAAGGGAAACCAGCTGGAAGAAAGAGGAACAGCTTCTGTCTGTCCTGTTAAACAGTCAAAAATCAAATGTATGCTGTTAAACTAGACCATACTGCACATTACACTGACCCTGCTCTGCTACAGTATTGACTTATTGGTTGCACTTGTCACGTTTATGTATGTCATCCAACTGGACCTTTACACTGAAACTCCTATTTTACAATTTAATATATGGGAAATTCATATGAAGCTTTGGAAATAATCATTGGATCAAGTAATGAAAGGTCCACATCTGCCATGAAGCTACCTGTGCCAAAATGCCTGCTTTTTATAAATAAAAACGAAACTGTATTAAAATATTTTTAACAACTGGATACATGACAGCTAAAAAGACTGATAGCACTGAACTAGAGGATGTAACAATTACCAGTATAACAATAAACCGTGGTAAAATTCTCAATGGTTAGTATTACCGTTTCAGTTCTAATTGTCATGAAAACCGGGATCGATTATCGCACACATTACTTTGTGTAATGTTGGTGTATACACATTTGATTTCTACCAAAGTAAATACGCTGACATTTTTATGTTTTATTCTCTGGTGAACAATGTTTCTGCCAAAATAGTACATTATACATGTTTTTTTTTTTTCTCAATTAAACTTGGTTAATTCATTTCAGTATGTGTATACAGTAAGTACTTTGTGGACATTTCGAGCACATTTCAACAATACTGCAATTATAATGATAAGATATAAAATTTTTACATCATTACAGCCCTACAATGAACTGGAAGGATGCTGACCAGCTGACAGAGAGACCATGGCTTCAAATATTCCTGGAGACGAGCTCTATGGAGGGAGCTGCATCCAATCTTTCAGAAATACATAATGATAAACAACAACTGTGGAAGGACATAATGTATATTATTTGTAAAATACCTCAGTCTGCATTTCAATCCTCAAGTAGATCTTAGATGCTATTTTTTTACTTGTGTTTTTATGTTTTATTTATGACCACACAGGGAAAAGCATCGTACTGTGTGTACGTGTGTGTGTAAATGTGCGTCATGTTGTGACCTTGGCAACTGAAACAATATTTATTAGATTCACCAGAACTTTAAAAATCACACCCTATCTTCAAATGTGGTAAAGTAGCCTTCAGTTTGACTTTTCTCAGGTCGGTGTCTTACCATGTGGCTCTGTTGAGACTGGGTGGCGCCATACATGGTGATGCCATTGGTTGGTGGTGCCAGCTGCGGTGTGTCTGATTGGATAAAGCCCCGTCTGTCAATGAGGCTGGGCAGAAAAACACAGACACAAGAGAAAAACACTCCTTTAGCTTGTGGATTCATTAACATTACACATAACGTTTCACTACCAACGAGCAGGTCTGACATGATAAAGTAACCGATGACACTTCAGGATCTACTAATAAACCACAGATGTAAGAGTGCAATGTTCAGACACTGACTGCGACATGAGTAACTCCAGCCAGGTTGAGTCAGAGTTTGAGTGATCCTGCACAAAGAACATTGACTGTAATCACTCTCATACTCTGAGAATCAAACATCCATTCGCACAAATACAAAAAAAGTCAGAAGTTGGTAATAAATTGTTGAGGTCCTGCAGTGGAGCAGTGGTGTGAATCGATTATTTCTGCCTCAACATCACTGATGCAGGATCCAATACACAGAAGTGGCCCTGTACAAACCTGCTAAGCTACTGATATGCAGATATCCGTGTGTGGTCATGGGCCAAATGTATGCAATAGTGGCTGCTCATAGGCCAGATAAAGGTTTATCTGAGACAGCAGTCTGAACTCCACACACACAGCCGAGGTGTTAAACAGCTGACCAGGGTAATCATTTAACGGAAACGATAAGTTCCAGGGGGACTAAACTGGAATTGGTTGGAAAGGTGAACTCCAGGGACCTACGGCAGCTGATGTAATACTGGTAATGAATACCTGAATGTCTGAAATACAGTTAGGAGGAACCAACTGCAAAAAAACATGCAGGCTGATGACTAGAAAAGAGCTCAACGGAGAGTAAAATGGAAGATGTGGTTGTCCATGTGTTTCAATGTGTGAGAGGCCGTGTTGGCTACATAGTCCAAGGCTGAGGTGAAACATTCCTTCTTCACTCGTGCACCCAGCTGTGTAATGCCTGCGGCTGGCCACAAATGCACATAAACACACGCGGCCCAGATGGCGGCCACCTGTGCACCGTGGAGTCTCCTTCGCCACCCACTGGAATCATTGTGGGTGAGTTATGGTGGGTGATGTCTGAGGCACAGTGCAGCCAAATATGCTGACGAACGGCTGCTAAAAGCCACACTGATCTCCTTCTACTTAGCGTACATTTATAGATGTATTTAAGAAATTCAAAGTACAATACTGTATATGCATATGCAAAAATGGAAATTCTGCGTAGGTCTGTGACTTCTAAAAGAGTGAAAATCAAAAGGCTGCAAGTTCCACAGAATGACAGGAGCGTGTGACGTCTCGACAACGTCAGTGTCAGTGTTGATCTTCACAGTGGGTGCAGTGGCTGGCAAAGATAAGAAAAGATAAAGGATATCTCTTTCTAGTTTGTATATCGGAACATTTCTAACCAAACTGACACATTACATAAGAAAGAAAGATGAAGTTCTGGTTAAAAGGAATGAAATAACACAGTTGCATTCCTGTAACTATGAGAATTGCTTTGGATATTGACAAAGTAAAACACACTGGAGGGGAATGTGCAATGTTTACTGACATTTACAGTCACATGGATAGTGAAAATGTCACTGTGACAGTTAGCTTGTATTTTGGCTAAATCACATGAACAGCAAAAGTGTGAAATCTAATATATCTAGCCAACTTTGATGTTGGATTTGGTTAAAATGGGCTTGAAATCCTTCATGCTCTTGCAGTATCTTAGTTGCTATGTATGGAAAAAAAGCTGCAGGCAGACTAATTTCAAAGCAGCTCCACACATCAAAAGGAGTCTTGACTAACAGGACTATTTTAGCTCTTGGACAAAACGGAAAAGTACAATGAGGGGGGATACAAATAAAACAGGTGCGACCTATTATACTGAAGGTGAGAAATTACAAAATGGTCTGTCGCAGGGAACACCAGGGTTTCTGTAAACACCTGTACATCTAAGAAAGTGTGACCTCACACAGACTTCATACCTTGGAGGAAGGGGTCCACACAATGCTGCACAGCAGTTGGTGAATATATTCCCGTAGCTGTAGGGGTTGTAGTTGTCTTTCCCTCTTTTAGAAGACCACGAACCTTTAATCTGGAGGAGACCACACATAATGATTAGGCAAAGATGCACTGGATTAAATACCTCAAGTGTTATAGGCAAAAAAACCAACATAATAAATGACTATGTATGAAGATTAAGTCTTAAAACAGGTTGGCCCATACAGGGATAGTACCTGCAACCTTGGCATTATTAGCACCACGCTCTAACCAACTGAGCTAACCGGCCATGGGGAAACCTGACTCCCATCCATCTGAGTGAGCTAATAGGAATTCAGTGTCAACAGTCAATGAACGCATGAGTAAGCTTGTTTCTGTTTCCTCTACTATCCCATGTGTCACAGAGAAAGGCTACTTCGACCAGGAAATATATATTTAAAACACTGTTATGAATTGGAAAAACTAATGGTAAAAATGCATTTCTGTTAAATTATTTTTTTGTAGGATGATTTAAAAGTTTTGAGTAAGACTGAGCAATGTGACCAAAATATTGAAATCTGTTTTTTTTTGTTTTGTTTTCAGAGTCATGTATGAGTCACAATTTTTTTTTTTTGTCTAGATGAACTTGGGCAAAACATAATGTTAAGGGCTTTTTTTCGCCCAACTATTCACTGATATGTTAACATTTATTGGCGCCAGCATACAAAATGTAATTTCACTGACAGTAAAATATAATATTTGAATGAATGATTTATTTTTTATTGTTTATTTTTGGTTTGTACATTAATCATTGCACTCAGTATAATAATCATGATAAATAAACAAAAAAGGAATAGGCTAGAAGCAAAAGCTCATCTTTTAGCCAATCTTTTTTCATCTGATGTGTTGCATTAATTCTTTTGTGCTCTCAAAAATAATGGGATGACGTACTCCCTGGTACAAACGGGTGTGTGTGTGTGTGTGTAAATAACAGAAACAAAATAAAAAACAGACATTAGCATATAAATCTGCATCAGCTATTAGCAAAATTGTCATTCTAAATATCAGTATTGGCCCAGAATTTTCCATCAGTGAGTCAGTTTTCTTTTCTAAAACTGTACACTAAAAAAAAAACAGTAATAATTATAAAGCTGCACTATTTATTCAAATATCATTAGAATCTGCAATGTGTCATTTTTTTTTGTAATTAATTAATCACAAACAAACAAAAAGGCTGCACTTTTCATTTCGGTTGAGAAAGAAATGTCCCGTGGATCTCCATATGTCAGTTTTGCAACAGTGATTTATACTCACGTCTTCGTTGGTGGTCTGGTTGGAGCTGATCAGGTAGGTATGGAAGCCTGAGAGGCCCACTATAGACCACACAGAGAAGAAACAAACCACCACTTCCAGCACAGTGACACCATGAAGTCAAGGAATAGGTGAATGCTCATTTAATCTATACTTACAAGTGGTGAAACAGAAAACACCCACATACACACATTGGATGGAGCCATACTGAGGCCGTATGGACAGCTTGCTGGTTCTAGCATATTGACCTACAGCCTGAGGTTGTCCTCCTCTTGCCAATAGTTCCTAGTTACCAGTTCATTTGGCAGGGACAGTGGAGTACTGCTCATTTTCTCTGCTCTAGATAAAGCACTGAGGGAACAGCCACTGAAGATGCCTCATTGTGCTTTTACAACCAACTACTTCAAACCTATATATTAATGATGAACACACTCCAAGAGCAAATAATTCACCAAACAGGGAGGAAATTAGGGGCACCATAAATGTAATATTTTATACAACTGATAAGTGGATAAAATCATCATTCCTCATAAAAGACAACACAGCTGTTCTGCTAGAGTTATGGATAGATGATCTAAATGCCATCGCTCTCCCTTTTTTCTTAATCTTCCTCCATTTAGGAAGGACAAACCATGTCATCATTCACCTAGTACAAAGAACTGCTACAGTACTATCGACGCCAATCCCCCTTAATAAAGTCCTGTAGGACGCAGACTTATCAGCTTGACTTAGCACACATTTCTCAGCCAGAGAAACAGTTATCTCACTCAGCCATAGAGAGAAGGGCACAGGCAGTGTCATAGCCCTGTTTCCTCAACTTGAATAGTGACCAAAAAATAAGTTGGTATCACTTAAAGTCTGATATTAAAAAATAAATCGTATCAGTTCTGGTAATTATCCAATCCTTGTTTTAATATTTATCTGTTACAAAAGTATGTGACGAAACAGCCAAAAGTAAGAGATGCATTGCAAATTACCTGTAAATTCAATGAGCCTTTATGGAAATTACAAAATAAAACACTATCATGCATGGATTTACCACAGTCCAGTGTGTTTTAAGTTATGTTCTGTTGAGAATGCTTTAATGCTTTTCTAATATATTTACTGTGCTTTTTAACGTTCTGTACAGCACTTTGGTCCACTGCAGTTGTTTTAAAGTGCTTTACAAATAAAGTTGGATTGGATTGGAGATAAAAGTCCCAATTAAGAGTATTTGTGACATCTGGAGCTTAAGGTGGTCTGAAACACATTTAGCATCTATCACACAAACACATCTACCTTCATGTGAAATCTGGCCTGTGTATTATTCCCTATCAGGGTAGGGGTGGGCTAAAGCATTTTACTTTTATTAGTCTATGTATTTTGGATCCTAATAGTTCATAAAGTTTGAATGTGAACCCTCCAGGTGCTGCAAAGCAATCTTTATATTCATTTTGGCAAATATCAAGTGGATTTCTACAACCTGTTTGAATTCCTTCTGTCTATAACTAGTTATGTCACTACATTTGCAAATATAAGGTCAAGACTTCCAACAAACTCCAAATACACCATAATTGTTTGTGAGTGGTTGTAGTCCATAAGGAAAATATGTCCAAAATTTGGGCAGATTACCTAAAATGTTCAGTTGTTGGTTGTATTTATAAGCAGCTGAACACGACAGGACAGCACAGTCAATAACCTAGAGGGGGCGGGGTGTGAAGTGGTTAATTTGCATTTAAAGGGCCAGCGCTCAAAATGTCCCTTCTGGTGTCATTACTCAGAAATAGGGTTGAAGATGGACCTGTGGAGTTGAATTAATGAAGAATTCAGACGCAAGCATAGCATTTACAGTTTACGTAGACCACAGGTAAATGTTTTCAAATGCATAATTAAGTTGTTTTTTTTTAAAGAAAATATCACTTCTTTAAATTGAGATGACAATTTTTAAACAAATGGGTCTGCAGAGACTGAGCAGGAGCTGACTCAGACTGAAACAGGACTAATCAGACGTTTGCCATTCATGCAACCACCATAACTGTAGACAATGACAGCAGCAACAGATGGACTTCCTTTACACAGAACAGAACAGACCAGAACAGAACAACTGACAAAAATTACACAATCACAGCTTTAACACAAGGAAAGAGAGGACAGGTTTTAATTGAAAGGATATCTGGCAGGGCTTTCTTTAAGTGCTTTGAGGAATCCATGTGGTTGGGAGCCTGTGAAAAACCAAGGACAGAGTTTCCATTAGACAACTGTTTGACTTTATTCACACTATCACACACAGTGCTGCACATGGACATTAAACAACACCCTTTGACTGTAAACGCTTGTATCCGATCCTGGTTACTACACACACTGGGGCCATTACCTGCAGCACACTCCTGTCTTGGTTAATGTTTAAGTGGTGACAAGCTGAAGTGAGAGAGAGCTGAGTATGCCAGCTTAAATTGACGTCCAATTTAACTTCCATCTGTGATGAGGATAGCACAGAGCCAAAAAAAAAAAAAAAAAAAAAAAAAAAAGAGCAAAAAGGTCTGTTGGCTGACTCTAATCAGACAGACTGATCAGTGATTTTGCTTTTAACTGCAGCTGTGCAAATTGCTACAGATGGGTTCATAGTGTGCAGAGATATTCTAAATGATTGAAGAAGTGAGATTTGAACATTTCTGTTAATATGAGGCAGCAGATTTTAGCACCATGTCATACTCGCAACATGAAAACTAACATGTCAATAGCTGAAGTGCTCCTAAGTGGAAGACAAAACATTTGAAGTATAAGTGGAGCGCACTTTATTCTGACAGCCACAGAGGAGCATAAACCTAACAACTGAGTCAGTCCATTACACAACACACTCCACAAATGGTCGGGGAAAAGGGATACTGTAGCCAGATATTGGTTTGTTTTGCGTCACAAAATCTGCAAACAAACCAAGAATTCTTCTATCCATATGCAATTCATTAAGACTAAAAATTAAATTGATATGGTAGCAATAGTTTGGCGCAGGAAACAGCTAATCCTGTCACATGCCCCCCCAAAAATTCAACATAAAAATGGCATTATGTACATATCCAAAATAGACAAATTTCACCTAATTAAAAACAATGTCAAAGAAAAAAATAAGGGATATACAAGAATAATACATTTGTCAATAAAACAAATTGGTCCATCGAATTGGCTAATTTTATTTGTGGTGGGAGGACGTCTATATTAGATGCAGAACTAAACGTTTAGTTTTTGCTTGAGTGCTCTGAAAAACTGTATTCATGGTTTAACCACTCCTCAGTTTGATTGATTTTGAAAAATTAATATCATTATCATGATTATTTTTGTTTGGCTGGTGAGTATAATGGTAATTTGCATCATGACTAATTGACTGAGATTAGCTTGATTATTAGACTATAAAATACAATTAAAACTTCAAAATACCTTTAAAAAAAAAAAATCACAGGTAGTAATTTGATATCTTTAGAGCCACGTATCATTTTCCCTCTCATTCAGTATTTCCAAATTCAGACCGAATGTTAACTAATGGCTGCCACTGACCCCAGCTTCCTTTGCATTTATTTAATGCCATTTTCATGATTTTTATGCTTTCATGTAATGGTGTGGAAGTTAAATATTTAAACGTTCAAAATTAATTTGAATACTGAAAACCTGAGGCGTCATTACACTGACTGCGGCCCAGCTTTTCCCTCTGTCCATTACATTACATTGTACACATTCACTCTGTTGCTGAGCTTCTACCGGGGTTTTTTTTCCCTTCCTATTACTGTTGTCCAGCTCATCATTAACGTTTTGTTCACCACTTTGCTTCTTGTGTGTGTTAATAGCTTCTCGTGTTGTAGTGAGCTCATTAAGATGCAGGTGTCAGTCTCAACTATTACAAATATCTTCATGAAAATGACTGGTCACGACTGGTTCTGAAGGTTTGAAGCTAGACTTGAGGCTCTTTTACACACCACACCCCATGTGATTTTATCTGCTGACTGTAAACACAGACTGAGCCTGACTCATCCTGATCAGTTGTCATGTCAGAATCACATTAATAATTCTTCTGACAGTTGTTAAGTGTGTGTCCAGCTTCTGAGCCTCTGTGCAAATCAAACATTTCAGGCTGCTGCAGGATCACTTAGTCTTATCAGCAGCTAATCAACATGGCTAAAATTAAAGCGGAGTTTTGAGGGGTATTAATCAGGACTGCATTTTCTGGCATGAATTTTTGGCCCATATTTGTTTTTCCAGTGCAACACTAACCCACTGGCTCTCATTAATGCACACACAAACACGCTCACACTGATGGGGTGTCCAACAGTCCACTGCCTGCTCCCAGCTGGAAAGATGGTAACAAGCCAGAACACTGCAGTTTTTCACAACACCCACTTACAACCTGCTGGCTTGAAACACACTAAGAACACAGCCAGGAGGACTGCAAGTGTGTGTCTTCGTGTCCCAAGCCTGAGCGTGTATTTCCTCCCTCCTGTCAGCTACTTACGTAAAATGATGTGTGTGATGACAAAGGCGAAGATGAAGATAGTGAGGAAGGAGAGCGACAGGATGAACATGTAGAAGAAACGGTAGTTCCTCCTTCCCACGCAGTTCCCCACCCAGGGACAGTGGTGGTCAAAACGCTCTGCATGGATAAAGGGAGACAGATGGAGTTTGAGTGAAACTAGTGTTTTGGACACAAGAATGCCAAGCTACCACACTGCTGCAACAGCAAAACTTACTTTCTGTCTTTATCATTAAAAATATTTTAAAAAGATTCACAAACGCTGCACTACAATGAAGCACCATGACTTCTTTGCACTGATGCATATTAGGGCTGCACGATATTCGCAAACTTGTGGTATGCAATATGGGTTTACAGCATTGCGATAACGATAATATTACAATATTTCTCTTTCACCTACAAAAATACCAATTTCATCAAATATCAAAATGAGCCAATTGCTTGTGTGCTGACTCAATTGTTTATCATTTAAGACAAAATACTGCACTACTACAATCAGTGACATAATTCTGTCCAAAAACCTGGTGATGCTGCTACCATAGACCTTCAGACACAAACACAGTCAAATATTTTGTCATTTTATTCACATATAACAATGTGTAAATGACATAAATGGATTTCATAATAACAGAGCACCACCATGTAAGAGCTTTAACTAAACAATATTCCACTGCTTGCCTGGTTTAATAAATAAATACTGCATATAAAATCAAAATATTTAAATACAAGTTGTTCTCTGAAAATATTCACATCTTTTCAACATTAGTAACATGTAAACTTGCATTCAACCAACAGCAGTTGCATTACTTCAGTTTTTTTTGTGACAAAAAAACCTAGCATTTTAGAGTGGTAGAGAAAACCACTCTGGCACCCCATGGTGTGTAAAACAGAAAGTTGATGGAAAAAAATAAATAAATAAATAAATTATTGCACGTCTTTGCGATATGAATATTGCACACTCCATTATTGCGATAAAAATATTTTTTCGGAATATAGTGCAGCCCTAATGCATATACAATAACCAGGTAACTAGTGTACAGAAACACTGAATACAAATACAGGATTGTGGGGAATTTAGGAAAAGTAAAAAGCCCCTCTAGATTTTTTTTATGCTGCAAGTAAAGTAACTGACTAACCAACATGCCTGTGTCTGCTGAAAAACTCCCACTGTCACTGTGGGTCACTTGAGGCTGAAAGGATGAAAGCACCACTTTACTGGATCAACAGATAAAGCACCAGGGAAAGAAAAACCCAATTTAAGAGCATTTGAGGAATTGTAAATGAAGACAAAACAGAGGTGTTACAGAGGAGAGTGTTGCCAAGACTCACACATAAGTCACAGATGGCCACGGTTTTCCACTGTGTGAACAACAACACCAGCCTGTCAGTCACTTTTGGAGAAGACAGCGCAACTTTGTCAAAATAAAGAAAAAATCATTGTGCAGCACGGATGAGTGTAATGCGTGACTGCAATTCCACAGCGATGAATAAATGTCAGGAATTCAGCAAAATGCCTGCTGCAATGTATTTAAATAAGCTAAATGAGAGCAGTATATGTCCTTGAAATACAATGCAAAAATGTGGTGCACTTATTTGACCGAGTGCTACAGAAGTCGGGTTTTTTTTTAGCCTGGTTATTTAATCAGGCTTGGCTCCACAGTGCTGTCTTCTGACTGCTGACTACAAGACGTAGGAGCCAGTTAACAAATAAATCCGATCCATTATTTGTTTAGAAAGGTAAAATGACCTGCTTTTGACTTCATTAATCAATGACCAGTTGAAGTGCATGTAAGAAATGTGGCCTCTATTCAGACGGGACAAAAGGGGAAAAGTTACAACTCCTCAAATGTGATTTTCACACTGGCATCAAACAAGGGGTCATAAATATTACAAGAACAAAATGCTGGGAAGGATGTTTGATATACTTCTGTAGGCGTTCTGATACTGTGACTTTCTTCTAAGTGAGATAAATATGTGAATATATTTTCAGTATAAAATGCCTGCTCTGGGGATATTCAAATTCTGCCAGGCAGCGACAAAAACGTTTTTTTTTTTTCAGGTGAAATTTAAAAAGGTACAAGTGATTCTATATCTGCAGCAGCATTCATGTCCTCATGTTTTACTTACCGTAATTTTTTCAAAAATATGCCAAATATTTACAAAAAAGTGATTTAATTATGTGTTTAAGTGTCTGTCATCATTTAAACATTAATTACACATTAAACATTAAATCAGTTTCAAATACATGTATTATTTGATATTTTACACACCTTTTTGGTGACACACATGCTCAATTTCATGTGCCTGAAAGTGATATACAATCAACTTCTTCCACAAGTTATAAAGACTTTATTTCTTTAATAATTTGATAGACTAAACTAAACTTAATATTATGAAGCAATTGAATCTGGTGAAACTGTATTTCTTATTTCTTATTTTCTTCATATTGTGTAAGTCCCAGTTGTAATTTGCCACCCTGTTAGAATGTACTTAATCGATTCCATTCCATTCCATAAACACCATTTACAGGAAGTGACATCATTTGTTGTTGGTGGGAATTTGACTGTGGAAACTGAGATAACCTTCAGCTGTCAGTCTCACCATACTTTTTTTGATCTTAAACATGTTCCACCTGTATGGATAACTCTTAAAGTTCCACCCTGTTATGCTCTATTATGGGAAACATTAATTCAGTAGAATTAAAAAAACATATATACTAGATTTAGTTATTAAAGGTGTATTAATCTTTGGGAAGTTAGCGAGCTAAATGTTGATCAGTTAAAGAACTACAGCTAGATTAGACAAAAACATTCCACTCTGTTAGGTTTACAGACCTAGCAGGGTGGAAATTGTAAAGAGACAGCAATAATTATTATTGTTCTAATTAATAAATAATATTATCGACTTCATATATATATGTGTGTGTGTGTGTGTGTGTGTGTGTGTGTGTATTCTAACATTAGGCAATAAATGAGGGTAAGTGAAATGTGGACATGAAATGTTGCCACAAAAAGAGAATCACCCAATTGCTGATTTTTACTATCATGTCCATTAATGGCTCACATCTTCTATGTTGCTTTCCCCTGGAAGCATTATCAACATCATTCCCCTCAGAGAATCATTATAGCTTCATCTAATATACTCTAATTGAGCAAATTACAGAAAAACTAAATATCAGCAAATGGGGAAAAAAAACAACAAAAAATGAATCACTAAATCCCGACCTTATCTCCACAAACACACAATTCTACATGGGGACTCTACTACCATCTTACCTTACTGTGCATATACGCCCTAAAAGCTGAAGGGCTGTAGAGGAAGGGAAAAGTGGAACGTGTGTCATAATTGTGTGCTTTTATGGGCTTCTTTCATCGCTCCCAGTGGAATCGCCCTCTTAAGAAAGGAAGTGACTCTATTCCTATCCGGGTCCACCGGGGAGGCCCTATCCATTGTGGCTGCTAACTTATTTAAGAGCTTGTTAGCACCCTGGGGTTTACAGTGCCAGAGGTAGAGACACGCGAGCAGGGAGATAGTGAGTTCACTCATCATACCGCTTCTGCACTGACAATGTTATACCCAGTTTCCAGTTTATTGTTGTATTCATGCAATGTAAGCAGAACTGGAAGAACAGGAAAAGCTCTCATTATCTAGATTTGGGAAGTGTTCAAGTATGATTTCCAGGCAGATGCAGTACATTCTCCCCTGCTATTAATAAAGGCAGCTTAGATTATTTTCCTGTGTTGTGTCGCAAATACGCGAAAATTGTTGGCAAGTGACACCAGACACAAAAATACACTGTTTAAGACAATTTAATATAATAACTGTATTTGTGACTGTGTGTGTAGGCCCTATATGTCATTGATTTGCTGACACATCTATAACTTGTTTTAGCCAAGTGGGAGACATCTGAGCTGACAAAACTTTGCAATATGTCTAAATTATATTGTCCCTAATGTCTCTAAATTGTAACTTAAAGGGTTGAAGTAAATGTTTTTAATTATAGCCTGAACAATAGTGCTGACCACAGATGATCATCAGATTAAACTATTCCCAATCCTTCTCATTATACCAAGCATGAATCTGCAAACCAGAAACACCTCAAGTATGCATCCCTCTATCTATTGTCACATTTTATACTAATATCAAAGTCTGTCCAATCTCATAATATAGAAAGTGAAACATTTAACAGGGCTTACTTAAAAAGGAATAAAATGTATTTTTAAATGAAAAGAAAGTTCTACCAATGAGTAATGTATATTTGATGCCAAATAATGTCCAGAAAAGTGTTTACAAAGTATTTGTCACAGAAGATTTCCATATTATGCTATTGTTTTACAGGTGCATATTCATTTTTTTCATAATTGGCATAGGAATTCTTAAATTATGGTGACTAATCTGTTAGATCAGATGTGTCTCAAACCCAGAACAGGTCCCAGATCTGTTTTTAACTGCAAATTGTCAGAGTGAACTCTGAATTAAAATAACCAAAGCAGGCTCTCTGGAAGAAATTAATGTTAAATGTAGGAGAAATAAAATGCAGGAGAGTTAAGAGATGTAACAACACAAAAATGACATAAAAGATAAACCAAAATGTAACAACATGAAAGTATATATAAAAGTAAACGAGGCTTACACTGTCAGAGGCCCACAGCAAGGGTATATCCCTGAACCCCCCCAATTCACTGCCCCCCCAATAATTTTGGAAAAAACACACCACTTGATGTTAAAATATCACATCAGTAAACTCAAAGTAGTGGCATGAAGACAGATAATTGTTAGATAATTGATGTGAACTCAATTTGAACTACACTGACCAGATAGTGGAAGATTAATGGTCAGAGAACCAAAATTTCCCAAAAAAAACTCCACCTAGTGAATGAAAATGATACAATATGAACTCTGGATGGTAGTGAGAAAATGGACATATGTAAGATGATCAATATGAACCAAATTGTATCTCAATCAGCCTATTATTACCTCCGCCAAGGAGGTTATGTTGTTGCCAGCATTTGTTTGTCTGTTAGCAACTTTACCCAAAAACTACTGGACAGATTTTGATGAAACTTTCACGACATGATGGAAATGACGCAAGGAAAAATTTATTAGATTTTCGGATTGATCCAACATTTTACTCCTGTCCAAATGCACTAATTTGGTTCAAACGGTGCTAGTTACGGTCCCTCTTCTCTCCTCCT
>JAPTGZ010000016.1:17370958-17382368 GCA_029814645.1 Fowleria isostigma | reverse complement strand
AAGGAACTGAAGGTGTTTTACCAAGAAGAATGGACAGCTTTACCATCTGAGAAAATAAAGTGCCTCATCCACAACAATCACAAGACTTCAAGCTGTCATTGATGTTAAAGGGGTGGGGCCAATACAGAGAATTACGAACTAGGGTATGTAAACTTTTAATCTGGGTCATTTGGATAGTTTCTGTTGTCAGAATGATTTAAAAAAAAAAAACCACACATTTGTTTGATAATAAATGGCTTCACCCAACCACTAACCACGAGTGAAAGAAAAGTTTGTGTATTATTATTGATATTCTTTGAAAAATGGCAAAAGAATCACAATTTCTGCTAGGGTATGTAAACTTATGAGCACAACTGTATGTATAAATGTGTGTATATATGCACATATGTATCATCAATGAGGGTAAATTGTAATTTTGTGATTGGAAGTGTCCCATTTTCCTTCAATAAAATATTTGGTGAAAAAAGCTACTTATAGAGAGGTGATACATTTGTAAAAATAAAACTTTATGTCATAAATAAAATTCCCTGGAGTTCTCAGGTCGATTCGAGGCACATTTTTATCTTAATCTTTAGCTCTGTGGGTGTCTAAAGAACGCCAAGTGGTTTCCCTTTTAAGGGATAAAACTTTGTAAAACTTTTGCTAATATGAAACATAATTTTAGATGTTCTTAGCATAATACAACACATCATTGTAATAAAAAATGAAAAAAAAAAGTCATGTGTATATTTATTTCTATAGATACGTATTTTACTCCAGCTATAAGGTGTTGTGCTGGGGGAAAAAAAAAAAAAAGATCCTTAAAAGTGCTTGAATTTGATCTTGACATATGTGTATGAACCCTGTGGTTTGGAAAACACCAATACATACACATATACAGTATATTGTAACATAGAACCAAAAAGGTCACAGCGGTCTCTTTGTTTTCATCCTGTACTCATTCATCTACCTACAAGAGCAGTGAGAGGCAGTAGGGCAGGGTACCCAGGCTGGCAGTAGCCAATGGCAGGCCTGGTTTCCTTTCAGCCACCACATCCATCCTGTCAGAGCTCGATGACTCAGCTTCTCAGAGGCACAGGAGTGTGGGAGGTTTTCTCCTGCGGTTGGCTGCCTACGTGAAAAGCATCCTCCATCACTAAAAAAGTACAGCAACCCACTTTCCATCCAAACTCTAAATGACAGGCTGAAATTTAAAACATTCAGAGGTAGGTGGGCTAAGTCTCTGTGACGTGCAGGTGCATGCTGTACATGTAATGATGGCATGACACATTTCAAAGAGCATGAATCATATCTACACAGAAAACACGCTTCCGTTGGAAGTCTGTCAGCCTGTCAACCCAGCTCGCAGGAAGACTGTAATTGGTTTGAGGATGTCACTAAGGCTTTAATAAGATAAAAATGAGCGATTATTCTCCCTTTCCAGCCAAACTACTAGCATAATTCTTTGAAATCTAACCTGTGATGAGACTGTTTATTGCCAGTGTTGTTGTCAACCTCAGGGATACTATTATTAAGGCAGCTCAAAATAGGACTTGATATTATGCTCACATTCCCCCTGGCAAACGAAGACAGGGAGAGAAAAATCAAATTCCAGCTGGAGAGGAAGTTACAATTCTGGGAAATGAGAACTAAGAACTTATTCAAACAAAAATAAACATAAAACAGAGGACTTGTCATCAGGAGCAATTTACACACTGAAACTCTAATTTCCATGGAACTGTTTTTTAAAACTGAGGATATGCATTTAGTTTCCATCACCAAAAATCCTGAACTCTGTAGAGATTTGATGATTTCCTTCCCTTCTCCTAGAACATAAATAAGTAGAGGAAGGTTACTGTAATAACTTGCTGGCAACTGCAGTAGCAAGGTCGATAACCTCTTTCCTAATTAGGATATAAAATGAAGTCCCATGAGTACACCAGGCCTCAAGACAACTAAAAAAAATCTTACGTAAGTATTAAATGACAAATAAATTGCTTCAGTAAAGCATTTTTATAGTCCTCGAAGAATATCTGGTCAAATATAAAACCTTTTCATCTTTCTTTGCAAGTTTTCCATGCAAACTAAAAGCTTTTTTGTATCCATGTTCTCAATTGCAGAGTGTACCTAAGGGGTCACTGCATTCAAGAGTGTCACTGTTGTATGATGTGATAATAGATAAAATACTGTAACCTGAATTGATTAATGTCTTAATCTGTAACACTTAGATGCAAATTGTAAAAACAAAGTCATAATCTACTGATAATTCCAATTATTTTAAAAAATGTACTGTAGTTTAAAATGAAATAGTCCAATGACATTAACTGTCTGTAGATTAGTTTTAATTCTTGTTTTAGACTAAACATTAAGGTAACAATATTTTTAAACTAAAATATTGAAATAACCCATGAATTTGTCTTACTTATGTGTTCCTCTATTTAAGCGTGTATGTCTAATTTACATCTTTTTGAATAAACCTTTGAATTTTTGTTTTTCTGTCTATATTTTAGAGTATTTCTTCATTTGGTCCTTACCTGTGTTATTTGCAAATGATTATTACTTTCATCAATGTACTTTTGCCAAAAGTCTGCTTGGTGCTATATTACATGTACAGCTGTTCCTGATAAATACTGAAGTAAAAAAAAAAAAAAAAGGAAACCTTATTTTAAGCAATACTGACCTTGTTAACATTTTAGAGGTAACCAGATGGATGGAAGGCATTTGAATGCATTAGATGTTTGACATAACGGCTCTGTTCAACTATGCATGAAAGTGTTCTATCTGCACTCTTCTTTTACTTTTATAACTGATCATTGTTTTATTTGTAAACTCATTTTTAACTTGTCTCTTTTCCATTTTTATGAATTGCCCTGTGTATGAATTATGCTAAAATATTCCTTGCCTTGACATCATACAGGAAGATTTTTTATTGTCTCTACACTGAATTATATATATATATAAAAACTAATTAAAATCAGACCCTCTTATTTGGTGTCTGGACTCTTGTTGCAGTATTTCAGCTGACAGTTTCTCTGTAAGACTGAAGGAATCTGTTGTGACTCTGATCAAATTATTTTGAGTGAAATCAATAAGAAGCAGCCTGAGTAAGCAGCTGATGTTTGTTTTATTGGCCTAAGATTGTCTGGACATAATGCAACGTCTCCGGTGCTTAACGATGTTCATCGTACATTTATTTGTGACATGTGCAGCACAGAGTATAAATGTGTATACTGAATAAAAGAGACACAGTCATACGAAAAAAGGCAAATTTTACAATGAGCTCTTGGACATTTTGAGGGTTCTTTTTCACACTTTTCTTTTAGAGCATGATCTAGATTCAAAAATATGCCCATTGACATGAATGGAGGACATTAATGAACAGAAATGTGTTCAGTTTCTCTATGTAACCTCACCTAGTTATCCTCTCACCCTGGCACTTCCATGTTTGATTACCAAAGCGATTGTTTTCTCAGCTATAATACAATGCATACAGGATTTTTTTTTACATTGAAACATCAGTTACATCTGCCATGTTCAAATATTTGACCCCATTAACAAAATATGTATAATAACAATAACAAATTTTACCAACAATAAAAGCATTTGTTTATAATAGTCAGAAAGTCCCATCTCTTGCTATGCTTGATTGAGACTGAAAGAATCATATGCGTCCATTGTACAACCGTTTATATACACAGTGATGAAAAAATACAGACATAACACAAGTGCTTAGGAAACACAAAATTCATCTGTGAAAGTCGTTGAGGCTATGATTGATAAATTAGACACTTCTTTTTGACGGATGCTCTTCTCTCAGGTTGATTGGCTGGTGCAATGCTGCCTCCTCATGGCCTAAAGCATACACTGCATGTGTCTGTCAAGATTTACATCATCCTCTGGTTATTCTTCAAGAGACACCTTGCTCTAGTCCTATTGCACAATTTATCTTCCAGCGAAGGAGATGTATACATTTCAGTTTAAAAAGTCAGTGTTGGTTTTCCTCCACATTTGTTGGCAAAAAGTTCAAACTACTGTACAGTGTCACATTTTAAATAAATACTCTCCATTAACAAAATGTTGATGAGTGTATTAGCATTTATAAAAACTGAAAAACATCTCAACAACTCATTGACTCAAAAGGAAACACATAACTCAGCACCAAAATCTGGTGGCAGCTTTGGCTGAAAAAAGTAAAGTAAACAAAAAACAAATGTCAAACAAAATATCAAACATTGCAATCCAACACCAGCAGGTATTAAATATTTGTATTAAAATGAGCTTTCAAATCCAAAACTCGCTTTTTTAAGAGGGCCCAGAAGCTATACATATAGAGATATTCTGTTTATGTGGATATTTTTTTTAAAAAAACAAACATTTTCTGTCATTTTGATAAATAAAAATAGAAAACCACAGGAATATCTTGTCCGCCTTAGTGTTTGCTGTGCGAGTCCTGTCTCTCCTCCTGTCATAATTTCCCCAAGTGAAAGAGAACTTGGCAAATGATGGCCACCACTCCTGCATTGAGCACCGATGAAATGGAGATGTCTAACAATCTGCTTTCGTATAGCACAAACTCGGTTTTGTTCTCCTCCACTTTAGCCATGGCCAAGAGGCCTTTAGCTGCTCTGCACATCATGTTGATGCTAGGTGGGTCCATAGGGGGGTGTCCCATGTGCAGTAGACTGTGAGGGTTCTGCTGGTACTGTGCCATGCTAACACCATCCTCCAAGAACCCTACTAAATTACCCACGCTACCCTTTTGCATGGCAATAGCACGTGCTGCTGTGGGGTCTCCCTGCGCCAGGTGGGCGAGGACCGCCACCGCCATCTCCCTGTACACCTGGGTCTTCCTCTGGCCCACATAGCGTACCAAGACAGTGAAGAGTTTCTCTTGTCGGCTGAAAGGTGGAGTAGCTAGCAGGAGGTCGACGTTGCCCTCCTGGATGCTGAGCTTGCAGAGACACTCCAGCACCAGCCTCTGTGGCGTGAGCTGAGAGTGGGCCGATGTGGACGGGAAGGGGTCCTGGGCCTCAGCTGAGGGGCACACCATCCAGTGGAGAAGGCCGTCCAAGATGGGAAGGCAGATCGTGTCGGAGTATTTGGAGAGATCCAGCTGGCCTGAGATGTTGGCCAGCGTGACCATGGCATTCTCCCTGAGCACGCTCAGACACTCCCACCACCACTCCTCTTTACTGCTCGACAGCCCCTGCTCTTGCTGTTCATCTCTCTGGTAGGTAGGGGGTGACCTGTTCCTCTCCGGGTGCTGGTGGTGCAGCAGAAGGAGCCTGCCCAGAAGGAGAACCAAAGCAGGATGGCGTGACATGTCCAAGTCGTTTCCGGGGATAAAGGACAGGCTTCGAATGATGTTGGAAACACAGAGGCATCGTTTGGAGAGCGAATCCTGCCAGGCAGCGGTGGTGGACAGCGGAGCCTCGTCCAGGCACCGAGGCTCGTCCTCCAGCAGGGTGATGTGGTCCTTCTCACCGTCCGAATGCACCCTGAAGGGATAGGATGGCAGGGAGCGTGCAGGGTGGGCGTAAGACAGGGCGTCAACTCGAGCACACAGAACATCGTCGATAGTAGCAGTGATATGTTTCCTTGGTTTCTCTCCATCATCTGTGTTGCTTTCTACTGTTTTCGTTTTCTGTTGCTCCCTGGCAGGAGGCTCGGTCCGGGGCTCAAAGTGGGTCTGAATGTGGGCAGTGGAGTCGCCTCCTCCAGCCTGCCAGTGTAGCAGCCCACTGGTGAACTCAGTGACGTAACCTAAGTGCTCAGTCAAGTCTTCAATCAGGTCCTCTTTGTGTAGTATCTTGATGGGGAGCTTATCGTATTTGCTGGCTTGTTTAGGCCGAGGTTCGAGCTCTGCAGCGGGCGGCTCCTCCGGCTCATCCTTAATCTCTTCACTCTTTTCAGCCTTTTCTTCTCCTTCATCTTCTTTCTCACAGTCTTCTTCACTCTTCTCTTTCTTTGTGCTCTCCCCTGACGGCTCGTGCTCACCGTTGACCTCAGCCGACTCTGGTTCTGCAGCGACTGATGTAGGCTCTTCAGTGGCGCCCTCTGCTGGCTGCACTGGCGGCTCGGTCACCGGGACCGGCTCGGACTCAGGTTGGATGGAAGAGTCCATTTCCTGCTCAGAGATGGGTTCTGGTTTCTGGTAAGAATCTGGGTCTGATACACTTTTCTGAGCAATAGTCCCCACTTCAAATTCTTCCAGGATACCAAACATCTCAATTAAACAACGGCGGAAGTGCTCCACAATCAGCTCCAGGAAGCCAGGCAACTAAAAAAAATACACAATATCACATGTTAGATTTATCATCTCTAAATATACTACAGTGACTGAAAGTGGCTTTACTCATTTGGTCTACATTTTATAATTGGAGCTGACCTGTAACTGCATGTATGAAACATCCCCAGGACTTAACAGCTGATCATAAACAAAACTGAATCACAGACGTTATATGTTTATTTATGAATAATGCATTATTATCAGTATGAAAAATGTAAAATGTTAACAGGTCTTAGCAAAAATGCCAATTAGTTGTTCTGACCTACAGGACAATATGGCAAGAAATCAGAAGATACTAAATGGAACAAGTAGTAAAAGAGCTGGAAGAAGCAAAATGAGATGGAGGTGATGTTTTAAACAGAAATTTATTTTGACAATGTGGAAAAAAATCAACTTGAAAAAATAGAAGTTGATGCTGCTGACAGTAATGTCATAGTATAATGAATCTAAAGTCCTCTATTCAAGCCAAAAGGATACCTACAAGTACCACACACTGGTGGAGATTACGTAAGTTGGTCAAGTTCTTCAGTATGATTACATAACGGCATGTGAAACCAACATCGTATGTAAACAGTGGTGCTGGGGTGTGTGTGGGATCACTCCTGAGTGTTTGTTTTTTTTCCATTTTCTTTTTTTCTTCAGGTTGGAACACATATCAGGTGGAACTAATGTTTTAGTGTTGGGGCACCCTGGACTCATTTTAAAGACGTACAACAAACAAATGTACTGCCATGGTGATCTGTCACTAGACTAGAAGAAGACTTTAGGTTTGGAGAAAAAAACAAGGATTAGACTGGAAAAGAAAAACGTGACATGTTTCTGTTTCTGCAGTTTGCACTTTAATGTTCTGAGATGTGCAATGTAAATGGTCTGACTGCAGCCACTGATATTATTAAAATGTTCATCTCTGTTACCAAAATTTGTTTGTTGTTCTAAAGAAAAGTTTTGTTATTGTCCTAGTTGTAAGATAATTGCACATTTTCTATTTTTATTTGGAAAAATATTGTCTCAGGGAGCAGTCTGTTTGAGTTTATTTATATTGTTCAAGCAAAAATCTAAGTTATTTTTAATTAGAACAAAAACATTTTTCAAGGAGAAGCAAAAGGTATTTTTACAATATTGATGTTTCATTCAATAAAAGTTAAAATTGCACCACTGTTACAATGTTGTTGGGGTTGAGGGGGGCCTGGAGATTTTTCCTCTTCCAAAGGGGGGCATGACAGAAAAAGACTGAGAACCACTGCCCTAAAGTCACATGTCAGCAAGACAGAGGAACATTTCTACCAGATTGAATTTATGGATCCTGATAATAACAGAGAATATTGCTGAGAGGATCAGGAGTAACGAGACTGCTACATCCTGCTCGTGTGAACTGGACATATTAGAGGCTACATCAGTCTTAAGTCAGGTGTAGTCATTAAACTACAGTTTTACCTGGGAGAGGTTAAAGGAGGCCACAGTGCTGTCATCATACAGCAGGATGTTGATGGTGTCTAGAGCCCATGTGCTCTCTGCCAGCAGGCCCGACTTCAGAGACATCATCACGCGCCAGGCCTCAGGCGTTCCTGGTATTCAAGCAGGGGATTTTTGAAAAATAATAACACAGTGATCAGACTTTGTCCAAGTGATAAAAGAAGCACAAGGCAGAAGAGATGACTATCCATTCTGTTAAACAGGCCTCGTGTTGTGCTGATTTTCTTTGAACAGAACATATACACATTCAGCTAACCCAGTCATAATATGTGTTTACAGTAAAATAATGAAAAGAATGTAAAGATACAACTGGAATTCAACAGAACCTGACAAAATTAATAATTTGTCCTCCACAGATGGAAGAACTTGTTCACCTTTCTCTTTCGGTAATGCAGTAAATTATGGGCTGAAATCTGTGCCACCAGAAACTGAATTTGAATTTATACTTGAATTTCGATTGCAAAACTTTAACAATTGCATTAAAAAACTGAATTTGAATCACATAATTCAAATTTTTATTGTTTAATTTGAATCATTGCATTGAAAAACTGAATCTGAATAGCATCATTTGAAATTGAATGAATTAAATTTCATAATCTTACATTCAGTTTCAAGTTTATTGAACTTCAGTTCCAAACTAATAAAGTTACTCTGAAACTATATTTGATCCTCATTGAAAACTCAACTCTATATATTTTCACATTCGGTTCTCACAACATAAATTTAGTTCTCAAAAGTCAATTTCAATTCGCTGTGACAGATGTCTGTCAAAGCAAATTGAAATCAAATTTTGAGAACTGAATTTGAAAAATATATAGAGTTGAATTTTCAGTGAGGATCAAATATAATTTCTGATAAACTGAATCCAATTTTATAATCTTACATTCAGATTCAATTTACTGGACTTCACTTCCAAACTAATAAATACAATTTCAAATTATACTACTCAAATTCAGTTTTTCAGTGTAATGATTCAAATTAAACAATACAACTTTGAATTATGTGATTCAAATTCAGTTTTTTAATGCAATTATTCAAGTCTAGCAATTGAAATTCAAATATAAATGATTCAAATTCAGTTTCTGCCAGCACATATTTCAGCCCATAGTAAACCCTCACACAGTACTCACCAGTGTCCTTGGAGGTGAGCTTGCGTCGTGGTTTCAGAATTGGCATGGTGGCTTCTGCTGATCCAGGTGGGTAGTTGAGATCCCTCCTCAGATTTGGAGGAAACTGACCCAGCAGCCCGCTGCCCTGAGACCCCAGCATGGTCATCCCAGGCTTAGGCATCTTTAAGGGGGACATGAAGGGGACTTTACTGGGTGACATCCGGGCGTCCATAGAGCGCTGGAAGGCCCCTGGGCTTGGCGCTCTGGGCAGGTGGTTGACCATGGACGGGGAATTGGAGTAGGATGAAGGAGGCTGACGTGAAGAAAGGGGAGGCATGGCTCCTGATGACGACATGTAGCCCGACTGGCGGTGCCACTGCTCCTGGCCGGGCCGTCCGTCCATGTCCTCCCTACCCATGGAGCCGTACGGCGGCATCTGTGACGACGGGCCCTGTCGGTTGTGGTAGGGGTAGCTGAGGTCTGTCCTGGACGGCCACATGTTGGGGCCGTCGGCAGCGTGGTTGGGAGTGGATCCCCCACCCATCATACTGTGCTGGCTCTGGCCTGAGGGCCCCATGCGGTCTCGCGGATACGGGTAGGGGAACTGCCCTTGGATCAGTCTGTGTTCAGGACCTGAATAGCCTCCGCCGTAGTGGTTGTACATGTCTGGCTGCTGGTTGGTGTACTGCATGGCATACATATCGCTCTCATGTCTTTTGGGCGGGGGACCGTACATACCATCCATGGGACGTTTGTAGGCCTGTTGAAGCAAACACAGGGTGAGTTAGTACGGATCCTCTCTGTATTTTGATAATAATTTTTACTGCTTCTTTAAATGCGGCCACTGATTAGTATCAGTACTTGATGAAAGGTTTGTGCAAAGAGATTAAACGTAAAACTGGAAGACCCATTTCATGTTCATACTAGAAGTAAAATATATGAAATAAAATATTAAATGGAAGTAACATTCGATTTCATCAAATGATAGTATCCTTGGGTATTTATTGTATCACTTGTACATTTTGTATAGCTGAGAGGAATAATTATTTTCACTCAGGAAATCAATTCCAACCATGAAAACAAAGAAAACAAAACAAAAAAAGGCTGTTCGGCCTAAATAATATCACTAAAGTGCCCACACCTTATAACAAAAGTCTTACACTCCAGCTGCAAATTTATGTGAGTAGTCTGTGTGTTTTTACATGGTCTCCATTTATTTACGTAAGACCATTTTTAAGACCACCCTAAATGCAATTTCTATGTATGAAGGATTCAATAGTATTTCAGCATTTTCCAAATCAGACCCATAGCAGACCAAATTAATGCTAACAGAAAAAAAATGATTCATTACATAAATAAATGTAAAAGTAACTAAATATTAAAAATGAGAAGAGATGCCACTTTTGTCCAAGTATAACATACTATCTAAGTGTTATTCATTCCATGTTGGTTCGAATTGATCCCAGAAAGCAATTTAAAGGAAAGTTATAAGTGCAACATTTTAACGCTGGTGATCCACTAGCAAGCATCGCAAACTCCGCACTACAATAACCTCTATTCATTTTGATGGGACGCGTCCAATGCTTCTGCAAAAGCATTCTGGGTATGCGGTGCCACCAAATTGATGGTTCTGCCACATAAAAAGTTGAGCAATGCTCAAATTTATACACAGTGATCCGTCCAACAGGAGGTGAGTATCCAACAGCAGAACACCAACCGCCTTCTCCTGCTTCAGCCATGCCCATCTACAAACGGAAACTCCAACAACAGGCGTCCTGGAGGGAGGCAGCGCTGAGGTTGAGTACTGCAGTGCGGAGTTTGCAACTCTTGCTACAGTGTGTATGTAATTGTTTTATTTCAGTCTGAAGAACAAACACAATCTACAGATCCAACAAATCACTCCATGAAATAAAAATTTATAATACACCCTTCACTAATTAAATAATTTGTACAATCAGACTGAGAAGGAGTAGGCTGAAGCTTTCTGCTTATTTTGCTGACCCTTTATACATGATCTTACTTTGATAAACATAACATATTCACACACCAACAATTAAAAACATTATGAATGCTGAAATAAATATCAAATGTCACATACAAGGTCATATATTTATTGTTATATTTATAAATGTTTTTTAAGGTGATAGAGAGGCATACATTTTCAACTCATCTGTGCAGTTATTCCAATATTATGATTTCATAATATTTGTTCTGAATGTTGTCTTTATAAATATTTCATTCCCTCTGAGATCATATTGATCGTCCCTTATTTTGAACATTTACTGGATTACTTTTGACAGGAGGTTATTTCTAACTCTGAACATCACTTTAAGAATGTATAGGTCGACTAGATCATAGAATTGTACTGTTTTGCAGATTAATAAATAATTCATTAGTTGGCTCATTATCACCGGTGTAAGAGTCATGTTAACATCATTATCCAATATAACTCATTAACACTTGGACGCCTACTAGGAACAACCCACATATATGTTACTAGTTCTACCCATGGAACATTTTGTTTTTCTAGTGTGTTGTTTCTTTTTCTTGTCACTACTTC
>JAPTGZ010000016.1:17342147-17354759 GCA_029814645.1 Fowleria isostigma | reverse complement strand
GCTGCTTTTATCAAGAGTCTGTGCATCAAGACACTCTGTATCTATGCTTTGAATGTGTGTTAAATACAATTTATTGTTAGAAAATGGACTCAAAACATGTTATTGCATTATGATATTTAGATTCGATAGAACTTGCTTGATCCCCTGATTCTATCTGATCAAATGTCATGTAATGTAAACTAATCTGAATGCCATGATAACATGCGATGTTTTGAGTTTATTTTCTAACAACAAACTTGATTTGTTTAATACATTACATATATTTCACTAATATGGGCTCTCCAAAACTTAGTTCATGCATCGTCATCCAAAACATTAATGCACATATAATGCAGCATTCTGCTGGTGCGCATACTAATGAGTATGATAGTCTGGGAATTGCATGAGTTTACAGTGAAGTTTAAGTCTGAACACAACATACAAAGTGTCACTTTGATAGAACCTTGGGTAAATACATTTGTGGAAAAAATTATTAGACCATCATAAGTCATCAAATTACAATGGTTATGTAATAAAGTACTAACTCCTGTGTGTATCATGTGACTAAAACAGAAAACATGGAATGCCTAAAAGCACTGTTTTTGTCAGTTCAATGTCATAGATATTGATGTAAGAACTTATGTGATTTTGGTTATTATCAAGAAAACCATGGAAAATGGATAGATATCAGCTTTTAAATTAAACTCTGAGATATTTTTGTTATTATTATATTTGGTCAAACAAATGTACCTTCAGTTGTATCAGGCATTAAAAGGAACAAAAAATTGTAGAAAACATAGGATGGTCTAATAATTTTTCCACGACTATAGGTTGCATTTGATCATTCCCTGTGTCTTACCATGGCGAGGCCGCCAATTTCCCGAACAGCTATGTAAAGTTTCCAGAGGTCCAGAGGCTTCTTGCCCACGGCGGGCAGCTGGGCAACAGGAGTGCCCCTCTCTTCCATGAAGGACAGGTATCGCTCCACCCAGACCCGCCTCTCTGGCTCCATGCCGAGCTCAAACAGCCGTGTGATCCGCTCCCCACTGAGGATGGAGGAGTTAGGGTTGGGTTTCTGAAGAGCGTGAAGAAGTTAAGTAAGAGAAATGACTTTTATTAGTAGAGGCAAGTCAATAAAAATTAACACATATTAACATTAACAGATTGCATTTTCACAATTATTTCCTTATTTCTGTGATGTGATGACATATATTTGCAGGTTTGTGAAAGTCATTCATCACAGTGTATCATAAAGGTGGATGCAGTCTCCTCAAGCATGTACTTTTATTTGCTGTATCAAATTGCTGTTTCCTGCTACAACACACCACTCTCCCCCTGGGGATCATTAAAATTTCATCCTATATTTACACATTCTGAAGGAGGCCCTTGCTTGAATGACCAAGCTAAAATATACACTTCTTCAGAGCGCTTTGTTTCATGTGCAGTCTCGTCTTTACTTCAAAGTTCCTTCACAGCACATTTTTAATACATCAAGTTCAAGTTTAATCCCACCCAACCATGTCTGGCTTCAGTCCAGGTCAGACGGACTTCTGTAGACCAGCTTTTGATCAAGCAATTACATAGTAATCCTCCAGTCAAACCAGCTGCATAAACACATAAATCAATTAAATTAAAGAGAAATCTAAGGGCTCTCAGTGATCTTTGTGGCTAAATTGAATTAAATGTACCCTGTCTCTCAATCATACATTCACGTGTGTGTCAACAGCTCTTACGGGGCTGGAGGGGGTCTTGAGAGGCCAGGGGGGGCTGCTGATGCTGTCGCTGTCATCTCCGTGGTAGGAGGACAGGCTGGCTGGGCTGGGCGAGAGGGGGGAAGGCACAGGCAGGGTGCCGCCTGGCGTGGCCGGTTGGGACACACACTGCTGGGAGCCGCCGGTGCTGTTGTTGTTGCTGTAGCCGTCCTGTAGCTGGACAGGATAGGAAAAGAGCACAGGGTTTGATTTTGTCTGGATAAACACATTGATCACTGTTACGGCCCTTCATCCACTCACTGCCTCCCAGTTTTCTGTTTTCTTCTGCTTTCCAGGCAAAAATCATGGCTCAAAGAAAACAAAAACTACACTTGCACAGTTTAATGCATCTTGTCTAATTATAGTTGTACCAATCAACTGCTTCCATTGGATTTAAATGCCTTGTCTTTCAGTGTTCATTTAGGGTCTTTTCATACCTGATGCTGGTGCTATAAGCTCCTTCAAATCATGGCGGGAAAAAGAAAATAATTTCCTCTCAATTAATGACCCAAAATCTTATGACATGGCACCAGGAATGAGCCAATGAGATGCAATATCCAAACCTCCTCAAGGCTAACTTGTTATTTATTCAAGTAATGAGAAACCTGTGCATGAGGCCACTTTTGTCAAGTGAACCAGTGAAGCATATAATGTCCCATTGTAAACACTTGGGAAGAAATAAAACATTGTGTTAAAGTAACTGCACAAGGGGGCTGGTGAGACAACAAGCAGCTTCATACTATGTTCATTTCATAATGGTGTGAACCATAACTACACGCAAATGAGTGGGAGTTTTGCATAAATACAACAACATATACAGTATGTGTACAGTATATCGCCTGCCAAAATATCTATAAAACTATCTCTGCCAACGGTTACAGATAAATAAACCCCCTGTGTATTAAACTTAAATACACTTTACATAAATTAAACTGGTCAGCAATAATTTTGCAATGAGTAGAAAAATACATGATTTCACAAAATAATGTAAAGATGAGAGCTAGAATTTTCATTGGATCCCAGATATGAGAACTCTGATGATTCCATGTCCCCATCAAAGGTCAGCTCTATAGAATTAACAACTTGGGAGTCATTTGTGCAGGTGGTGCAAAATTTTCTGGTCAACTATGGAACTCCTAATTATGACAACTAGTTGAGGACAGAGTGAAAGCAGAGGAATTTATTGAGAATTAAATACAAACTAATATGAAAGACTGGAAAAGTTGTATTTATATAATGTTTATGTTAACCAAAATCCTGAGGAGTTGGAGAAATTCTGATTTTAAATCTGATTTAGAATAGAAGCTTTATGATGTTACACAGGTAAACGTACCACACACTGAAATTTGCCCTCTGCTTTTCACCTATCACTCAATCATGCATCACACTGCATGCTAGGAGCAATGGGTTCACCATATCAGGCACCCGGGGAGCAAATATGTGTGTGTGTGTGTGTGTGTGTGTGTGTGTGTGTGTGTGTGTGTGTGTGTGTGTGTGTGTGTGTGTGTGTGAGTGTGTACGTGTTAAGTGACTTGCTCAAGGGCCCATCAGCCAACAACTCTCCAGGAAATCAAATCGGCAACCCTTCAGTCACAAGCCGACTCTCCAGCCATCTAGACCCCAGTAACTCACTTGTAATTTTGTCACCAACTAAGTGACACATAGCTACCATGCAGCTGTAATTACTTATGCAGGAGCCAAATATGTTTAGTTAATATTCATAAACTGTCTAAATCAGAGGCGTGACGACTCTTCTTTCCAGCAAACTGGCAGAATGAAGCAGCCTAAAGTAGAATTTGCAAAGTTTCACACCTAAAAGTAAAGTTTACATCACAATCACTGTGATTTGAAAAAAGTCAGACAATGCTCATTTTTTTTAGTGATATCCGCATAGTTGTAGTTTTGACAAATGTTGAGTACTCCAACACTATCAGGCAGTTTCAATGGTAAAAACTAAATAATAAATCCTGTTAGTGTCCCAGTTGGTCTATACTGGTTATCAGATTTGTGTGGTGTATACAGCCATAGGACTTTTGATATGTGCATGTGCATATGTATATGGTTTCTTATGTCTTAGTCTACATACATAAATGCATGTGTTGATCTATGAGCTCTGGGATAACAGATTTAAAATGCATACAGATCAGTGCGTATCAGAGTGGGTTGCTGCAGAATTTGTGTGTGTCTGTATCATACACAAAGCTCCCCTTTGTGAAAATCAGTCCATGTTAGCGTACATCAATGTGTGTGTATGTGTGTGCAAGTGTACGCTTACATGTGAGAGTCCTTCAGTGCATGTCTCCGCAAGTGTGTGTATGTCTATGTGTGTGTAAGAAAGACTGTGAAAGAGGGAACAACAGCTTGACAAGTGCTTCTGGTCTGTGTACGGAATGCTCATGTCAGCAAAACCTTATCTTTCTCCCTCTCTCTTTCCCTGTTTCTTCTCCATCTCTTTTTCCAGCTCTCCTCCTCTCTCAGTCTCTCTCTCTCTCTCTCTCTGCAGACAGATCATCTCTTTTGGGAGCACTGGGGGTCTTTCTGGCTGCTCTGACTGCCTTAAATAATTCAAAAGGCCCTACTACCGTAATCAGCAAAAGAAAAGACAGGGATTTGGAGGGAAAAGACGTGTAGTGGATGTGATGGAGGCGTGTGTTTGTGTGTGTTTATGTGTGTGTGTGTGTGTGTGTGTGTGTGTGTGTGTGTGTGTGTATGTGTGGAGGAGGGGGGGTTGTTAAGCAAAAACAAGGGGAGGGGGTAAAAAAGAGCAAAGAGCAGAGTTCTGTTGTTGCTGAGCTGAGCCAAGCTGAGCTGCAATTGTAGGGCAAAATGAGAAGTCAGCATTGTGTATTGGGACGTGTGTGTGTCTGAGTGTGGATGTATGGAGTGGAGGCACTGGGGAAGCAGTGTTTAAGACAAGGAGAGTGTGTGTTTGTTGGTGTGTGAGTAAATGGAAAGGCCAGCGTGTGGCTTCTTCCTCCGTAGTGTGTACACTGCGTTACTGTGTTGTGTTTAAATGCATGTACATATGTGTGTGTGCTGCAGATGCCGAGCCCATTTCTTTCTCTCTGTCTGTTTTTTTGCAGCTCAGGCTGCCAAAACATCAGCAAGAAGAGAGTGCTTGGGGCAAAAACAAAGCGAGGAAAACATTAGGAGTGGTAAATGTTAAACAAATCATTAAATATGGCGAGAAAACAACAGAGAAACGGCCCACTGTGCTGAGGCAGCATATGCTGATCAGATTTGGTTTGCTTCATTAGAGGAAGGAGACGAGGAAAAAAAAAAAAAAAAAACCACAAACAAAACAAAAAACAAAGGGAGCTGAAACCGAAGATGGTAAGAGGAAAAAGGTCATAAAGCTACCTTTGGTTTGTGAGGGTCGTTGGCAGCGCCGTTGTCATCTTTTACGTCTGTTTTCGGTTTCCCATCTGGACTCATCACCCTGTCTCCTGACATTACCATGGCTCCTTCACAGACAACAAGGAGACCGTTACACCAAATATTAGACAACAAAAAGAGTAAATAACGAATGATAGACATTTCATTTTGGTCTGTTAATGGAGCTAAGATACATCTGGGTAGATACGCTTTAATCCTTGGCCACAACAATCAAATGAGTTGATGCTCAATATAAACAAAAGTTGGTGTTTTCTTTGTTAAAAAATGTTTTTGACAAAAGCTATGCTTTCATCAAGGTGGAATTAGGAGGTGTAGTTGGTATGTTTTTGTATTGTGGTCCATTTGGTGTGCTGTGACTCTTTAAAGTGAATAGTGTCGTCTTTGTGCGGTATGAAAGCTACTGGATAATGGTTTATATAATGTCACACACAAAGTCAGACAATGTAAAATGGTTCAGCGTTTTTGCTCAGTTGAAATACCATGGTCTTTCTTACTGTGCTTTCAAGGCCCCTCTAAAGCCTGTCTTGCCATTCACCTTAAAGGAAAGATTGTGAAAGGAACATATAAAAAGACTGCTGCTTAAAGAAGACACAGAAAGAGAATTAGATAAAGACTCCAGTAAAAGCGAGTCTGCACACTCTTTTAACCTTGTTGGCTGCACATCCTCAGTTTGGGTGAATTCATCCCTATTCTCACATATTCAGAGCAGCAACAGATGGGATGAGTAGTATTTAAAAGATGTTGGCTGCCAAGAAAACTTGTTTCTGTTTTCAAAGACATTCATCTATTTTCATGTGGCTCATAATTGAATAAGAGTTAGCATCCTCAAGACTACTTTTCATAGTGGCAGCTGCATATTTCTTATTAACAGAAAGAAGAGGTCCTTGGATACAAGGCTCCCCTCTTTATTTTTTCCCTTGTGCGTTGTGCCACAGTGGGAAAACGAATGGCTTTTTACCATGCCCAGGGGCAAACCAGATGAGTTTTGAGGAACCTTGGTGCTCTAATTCGTTTGAAGTTTTCCAAATGTCACACATTCTGATATTTGGTTGTGAATAAAAAGGTGCCTTTCATTTCCAGAGCCACAGCGCTCTCTGAGGTGCATTTAGTAACAATGCAGCAGGGTGAAGGGCTGAAAGAAAAAAGGATGCACCACATTAATCTTTGCTCACTGGAGGGCCAGCTCTACACGAAGAGAGTGAACTCTCTAGATTTCTAAGCCTTTTACTCTTTTACTTGCCTGACTACTCGACCACGTATCTGTCTCTATATGAGAACAGTCCTACCATACATTCAACATTAACATCTACATTCACCTTGAGTCAATTATTGCACTAATAAATGAAACATTAGAGACTGTGACGACTGAACACGGAAGGTTATTTCTCAGATCATCAACTTTTATTCTGTAAATTGCAATATTAGCTTGTAAACAAAGCAGATAGGATCAGTTTTTTAACCTTTCTCTACTGGTTAATTGAAGACTGTATTAGGCTGAACGGTTGCGCTAATGCATGGATGATGAAAGTAAGTTGAGAAAGTATAAACATTAGTCAAGAGATTTTGTTTCAGATCACAGCTACCTGCATCAGCTCATATTTAGCTACCTTGGTTTGCAGTCACTTAAAACTTTTAACACTTTTGAACAAAACTTTTAGGAAAGAAATGTGCACATTAAATTTACCATATTTAGTTAAGTTTGCAAATAGCATTGACACCCTTATTTTCATTAATCTGTCTTTGTCTAACATACTGTTCCTTGTCATTTGGCTAAAGATGGAACAGAAGGTGGAGAATAACTACATATATCACCTTACTGCCTAGATTTATTTAAAAATACAAAAAAACAAAAAATAAAACAAAACTACACCATCTGGAATAGCACCTACAAGAACTATAATGCAAATTAGTGACATTAATAATAATTGCCATAATAGCAATTAAACAGCATCAGGTAGGCAGATTATTTTACAAAAGATTATTTTAACAAAAGCAGAACCCATGGGTTGAAAAAACCTAACCCATGCATCACTAGTGAGAATAATAACCTCTCAGCATATTGTTTTTCCAAGTGATCGGAGAGAAAACAATAATTCTGCACTGCCTCCTGGTTCTGTTTTTAGTCATTCAAAGATCTAGCCTTGACAGAAGATGGGAGCCTGACAGGGGTAATGTTTTATCTCTGTTTTTGATTTTCTTATGAAAAAAATACTTGGAAATTCTGAAAATTAAGGCATAAAATGCTGCAAATACAAAGACAGATGACCTGACATTGTTTCATGCCTTGATAAAAAAGTGAAGTCACTTTTCCAATTGTCTACTTTAAAACACAGAGGTACATCTAACAAAATCTGAATGATATATTGAATGAATGATGGGTTATAACAGCTATCAATCACATATTTAAACCCATTTTACCTGCGATCAGACAAAATCAGGATATCGGAGTACTATAGCCCATAAACACTGGACTAGATGCAGATCCTCACAGATCACTTCAACCACAATATGCTGAAAGGTAATTATGTAGCATTTGCAACAGGCACTGGTTTAGTTTAGGGGTAGAAGATAAAGTTAAAGTCAACTTTATTGTCAGTTTTACCATATGTACATCCCATACAGAAAACTGAAATCACAAGACTCAGGGACCCACAGTGCAAAGTGAGCACAATAAAAAAAAAATAATAATAAAAATCATAAAGTATCAAAAGATAGAATAGAATAAAATAAAATTGAATAGAGTAGCATAGAGTGGAGTGGAATAGAATAGAACCATAACCTATAAACACTATACAATATAAACCATATAACTACATACATTAAATCAAGCCACCTTCAGTTTTTTCCTACTCTATTAGCCACTCAGATAGCATGTTATTTTATCAAATGCAACTTACCTGGTAAAGTTTTAAACCATACTGATGATAATGATGGTAAAGTGCCAACTCTTAATATATGCATTAAAAAGCACCTCTTTATTTCCAGTGTTCATGACAGAGGAGGTGGGTTATTAATTTCTTGCCTATCATAGCTTTAAAGTCAAATTGCCATCTACTACACAGTATTTTTATGGTGTCATCCAGAATGACTGAAGAACATCTTTATAATAACATCTAATTGTTCACATTTGCATGAGTACCTGAGGGCGGCATGTTGTAGGCTGGACTTTGTGCGTTGCCCATGGCTGAACTGCTGTTGCCCGCTGGCTGGCTGTAGGGGACCGTGGGGGCCATGGGGCTCGCCTGGCTGATACCAGGGCCTTGATAGTTGCCCTGCCTAACATACAAAGACAGAGAGAGAGGGAATGGAGAGAGAGAGAAGTTAGATTTGACAGAGATGAATCCAGTTCGGGTTTCTGATGCAAAGACCGGCTGTGGAGAGATAAGCGGGTTAACAGTGATTGCTGCGCAGGAACAGAAGTCAGAAAAATCGCACACTGATGATATTTGGCAGCCTGTCACTGGCATGCGTCTTTATTGTTGTCGCTAAAAACAAGGCGGCGTGTATATCTGTAAGTCACAATAAAGCACACACCGTACACCACATATCCCTGATCAAACAAACAGCTCTTCCAAAAGACTGAACGTGAGCAAGCTGCATCAAAAATAAATAAATAAATAAAATAACCTTCTCATCCTGCTCTTCTACAAATCCCCCCCCCCTCCCACAAGTCATAATTTAACTAATTAAGGTGTGCTTTTGGAGAGGATCATGTTATTTGTTGCCATGGCGACGGGAGAAATCAATCGCGCTCAATCTTCCTCCCTCAGCAGCCCACCCTTTTAAGGCAGCTCATCACATGGTGTTGCAAGTGACATCAGAGGGGCTTATCTGCAACCTGCTTAATGTTAGCCATCCCTCTGTTGTATGTGTGTGTGTGTGTGTGTGTGTGTGCGTGTGATTGAAGGCAGCGTCTATCATTGCGTACCAGGCAGGCCAAAGCCACTGACACGGGGTCTGAAAGAGAACACCATGTTTTGAACAATTTGGTCTATCTCCTGCTGACTCAAGATTATCTCCTGGACAACCACATAAAAAACAAACAACAAAAAAAAACAACCAACAACTGGATGAGAGAGAAGAGATGTAAGGTGAAGAGAGTAAGGACTGCAAGCCAGAGAAGAGAGGAAGACGACAGAAGGGTCAAAGAGTCACAAAGGGTGAGTTTAAAGGAAGAAAAAATGTAATGAGACATGTAAAAGATAGCATAAAGGCATTGCTAGGATAGAACAAACCACAAGGAGGAGTGTTTGGCTCAAAATGCTGCACTGTTTTATGTTTCTGAAAGAAAAATGCTACACGGATTTATGTCATTCAAAATCTCTCCTAACTGGCATCTTTCTCTCTTTTGCTCTCTCTCTCTCTCTCTCTCTCAGACACACACACAAACATAGTGTAATACCTCATGTTGGAAGCGATACACATACCCTAAGAGGAGGGATCGGCTTGGTAAACCTCCCTATAATCTCATCTCACAGATGTAATTAGTCATAGAGCACGGCTGATGATACATATGTAATCCCTCTATGGGGGCCGAGGTGCACAGGGGAGCTCCATGGCAAAGAAACAAGCGCACACCAAATCCACGCTTATCTGGCCCCATTTCCTTATACTAGGGAAATATAAACTCCTTCGATGCTGCCTACGTGTTCCCTAAAAAGCTCTGTGTGAGTCAAACTGAAATAAATTTACCTTGTGATCGTTCCACCTTTCTCTCCATCTCACGTATTCTACAATGTAAACTCCCACAAAAGAATAAAAGGCCCGATGATCCGACAAAAAAAAAAGAAGAAGTTTAGGGATGCCAAATGCCTGTGAACCTCATTTATCCATACTGTAAAACGCCCCCCACCCACCTAAAGCAATATAAACACAAGCTCTCATGTGAATGGTGAAATATCCAAATCAACAACAGCAACAACAGTGGTTGGAGGTTTTTGACTGTGGCGCTCTCCCATTATGACTAATTCATGCCATAAAAAAGCCCATTAGAAAGCACTTGATGGAGGCACCGCACAGCGTTTAATCACACTTAATATATGCATGTGCTGCTATCGGGAAAAAAAGGCACAGCGCATTCATCTTGCTCTCGGGCACCTTTGTGCTGGAAAAAAAAAGCATCCTGTTGCCGCAGAGAGAGAGAACGAGTGAGTGATAGAGAGAGGAAGGATGGAGAGATGGAGAGGAGGAGGAGAGAAAGAAAGCAAGGAGGAAGGGAAATTAAGGCTAGAAGAAGCTGGAGTTGTGTGTACGGGTCCCTGGTGGACCAATGGGGGGCATATTTTCAGCTCAGGGCCCCAGAGCTGGAGGTAATCGCTGTTCCATGAGACTGAGCCGAGGGAACACGCACACACACGCACTCTCAGTAAGAAACATGGAAAACATCTATCCTAACACCATCAGACCAGTGCACTCTCAGTTTGTTGTCTAGGAGTGGCCTGAGGAGACAAAGACAGAACAGCGCTATAAGACTACCTATTTCCAGAGTTTGTAGAAAGTTAGCAAAGCAGTGCTGACACCGCATGAGGGAAAGGCTGCATGAAAACCATCCACTGTTCAGGCCGTCTGGCAATGTTCGAAGAGTTTTGCATTTTTCATTGGTTTATCTTTGTTTTCATTTTCTTGTGTTTTTACTATTTAGTTTGTATTTATTGAAAATGCTTCATTTTAATCTACTTTTTTTTAGAAATTTTAACATTTTAATGCAGGTCTGAGATTCACAGAGGCCAAAAAAAAAAAACCTCTGCAAAACATTATTCCATTAAAAAACGGATTCACTTAGAAAAGATGAACCATGCACAGGAGATAACGATAAAAAATGTGCCATTCAGTGTCAAGGTAAGGTGGGTTAGCCTTTTTAACAGCTTTTCAAATGGATTTAAAATTTTTTTCTACCTTTGAGAAATGTTCCACATATTTTGATCCCCATCCATTATAAGGCACCTGCTCTTATCTAAAGACAATCATGTTCAAAGTAATCCCAAATGGGCATTTCATCTTGGCCTTTGTTGCCATGTACCTAGGAAAAAACTGTCCAAGACGATAAAAATAAGACATTTTGTTTGTAATTTTAGTTTATTTTATTCAGTTTTGCAAACTCAGTTTTTTTTTTTTTTTGGGTCTAAACCAAACAACCTCAGTTTTGATAATAACAACCATAATTCCTGAACATTTACAAGGCAGAAAAGTATTTTGTTGTACTAATGCATGTTTACAACTACTTTCTTAGACATAATTGCAACCATAGAAGTTCAAGTAGTGAAACAGGGGGTGGAAGTAAATAAGTTTTACTTGTTCCAACTTCCTTTTGGGCTACACGGCGTGTATATTAATAGTGAATAACTGTATATATTTATAGATACTGTGTGCACATAATGATACGTATATCATTTCATCTTGGTGTCTATAATCTGTTGTGTTTTATTGGTATTTTTCTCTTTGTTAGGTACATTTGTGTTCTGTAAGTTGTGTTAAAGATAGCTTGGTGTACAAATGAGTGTTAACAACCAATTTTTCTATTATATTTCTCTATGTATATTTTCTCTATGTGTATTTCTCTATGCATATTTGTTTATGTACATTTCTCTATGTATATTGTGTTTCCAAAAAATTCTATATGTATATCTGTGTATATAATGAAATGTATATAATCAGTATTGTACATGGAGTGCACAAACTCGAAATAAACCACATAATAAGTATTACAAACCAATATTGTGTAACCTAGTCAAAGTGATATTAAAGAATTATGGATTGCATTGATAAATACTGAAATATTCCACAGGTCTGTTCATCCCCTGCCACTTCAGGCCAACTACTACTCAGTTGCTTTCTATTCTATATTGAGACGCTCTACTCCGCCGTCCTTCAGTGTCTGCATATTCTCGCTACACGTCCACTCAGAGTCATTTCTCTACTATTGGTATTCAGTCTACATGTGTGAAGGGCATTAGAGATGGCCACTTTCACACTGTGGGCACTGCATGCAAGTGTCAGTGTGTTTGAGCATGTCCTTGTGTTCATGCGCAGAGTGGGCGCCGTTGCCAAGGGGATGCCATGGTTACGAGGTGCCAACCAACCAGCTGACAGCGTCTCTCTAGAAGTGGCAGTGCCTTTGTCCTTCATTCGTGTTGACAGGCCACAGCGATGCCTCCCAGTGCTGCTAACTGGACGAGACAGCAGAGGAGCCGGGGCGAGAGGAGTGTGTGATGGCTGAGCGTCCCTGCCTATCGATCCCTCTCTTTGTGTGTGGAAGAGTGTGCAGAAGAAAGAGCGAAAAAGAGCCAGAGAGATGCTGCTGGATGGAAGGATGGAGTGAATCGGCTGGAGGCCATGAATTATATATGGACCCAATCTGTTCTCAGGGCAGCTTGGGTGCATAGCTCCTTCAAACTCCTGACTCAACTCGGCACAGAAACACACACACACACACACACACACACACACACACACACACACACACACACACACACACACACACACACAC
>JAPTGZ010000016.1:17331741-17342047 GCA_029814645.1 Fowleria isostigma | reverse complement strand
AAACACACACACACACACACACACACACACACACACACACAAACACACACACACACACACACACACACACAGAGGGGAGACCAGAATAAACCCCCCACAAAAAAATAAAAGGACAGCTTTTAACATATTAAATCCAAAGAAAAGCTACTCCCCCCCTCATCCTTTCCAAACATCAAACAGCTCAGGATGGATGGAGGAGAAGCCATTTATTTTGCCCATCTAATGAAAGCAGAGCGCTCCGCAGCACTGCCAAGACTGCGAGCGACAAAGCGCCACAGGCAGCATCCCCCGTTCTTGACATTCAAGCGCTGCTCTTATTTATTTAGCAAATTTACTTACTAAGGAGGTCAGAAATGAATTATTTGGCGAGGATTTGCCTGGGAGCACTCTCCTCTCCTCTCTTCTTCCCTCTTCCAACATTTTTCTCCCTTCAATTTCCCTTTGATTTACGGCTCTTTTTTTCCTGAGCTTTGCTCTTCTTCTACTAAGTGCTTATTTTTCGACAGAGCCTGTTCCTATAGCTCCAGGAACTTTTTGTAGAGTGTCGCCGGCAGCGCTGGAAAGTCATTTGAAAAGCCAATTCTGTCCTCAGAAGCTGTTGCCAAGAAAAGCTTATACCTTTTAATACTTTCTGTTCTCCTCTCTTTTCCAAAAATTTCCCCAACATCAATCTGCCGTCCCTAAAAATTTTCTACTACACCTTTCTTCCAAACAAACTTGTACCTCCTCCACACTGACAGGCTTGCCTTCGTCCATGTTATTTGAACATAACATGTCAGACTTTTTACGCTGCAATTTATCAAACTGACAACTGACAGCCGAATACCCCCAAGAAGTCAACATTTCATGAAACTGATTCTATTTTCCACAAAATTACCCTCATTTTCACAGTGACCAGCATCCATTTGTAACATTATGCAAGCATGCACGGACAAGTGACATTTACATTTAACTTTTTCAACTGCAGTTACTACAACCACAGAAACAACTCTGTAAAAACAAAAAATATATTGAGCAAGACCTTGTAACTTTGTTGTAAAAATAAAAGCTATGTTTTATAGCTTTTAGGGCACATTTAACCTTATTTTAACAACGGCCGGATCCTTTCTGCCATCCGCTTTGTCACATAAACCCACAACATTAATTTCCTTCGTCCACCTATCAAACAGATTGGCAGATAAAAGCAGGACGTTTGTTTCAGATTCCAATCGGCCACTGGAGCAGAAACTCAGACGGCTCGGGGGAACAAAACACTCATGCCACATTTTATGAAGATTTAATCGCGGCTCTTGCCTGCAGCCTCGGGACCCCAGAAGTGGCCCTTCTCTGTTCATTGGGGATTCTTTTTATTCAGCTAACGAAGCTGGAGTGTGTTTACCAGAGTTTGAGAGGGTGTGTGCGTTTTAGGTCAGGATGAAAATGAGGCGAGATTATTGGCTGCGATGCAACCAATGTACATGTTTAAGAAATAATCACAGGAAGAAGACGATGGATGAACATGCTACTGCTAACTAGCCCCTGATTCGGAAGGTTGAGAAGAGCGTGGCTATGGCAGCTCACTCAGGATCGATGCATCAAACAGTAAAACTAGACATGTGCTACGACTAACAACTTGTTTCTCAGACAGAGAGGAACTAGGTCTGAATGTTTCAAAATGTTGCAGTGAGATCTGGAGAGCAAACGCTGTACTGGAGCCTTTAACTGCAGGTTTCGGAGGCCAATTTTCTCCTGATCTCCCTCAGATGTTCTAAAGTGGGATCTGAGGAAGAAAAACATAACAAGGCTGTGCTGGAGACAGCAGAGAACAAAAAGCAAATTGGGAGGAAGAAAGACTGAGCAAGATAAAACAGTCTGGGTAGGATAACAGATCTGCACAGAGACTGAGAGTGCGATGCAGTTGGGAGAGTTGGTAAAAAGAGTGAAAAAGGTGGGAGGAGAGAGAACAGAAACAGACGGGTAGGGATAAAAGAGGTAGAATAAGCGACAGCATACAAGAACAACACTCAGTGAGAGACAGGCAGCAAAAGTATTCTGCAAAAATGCCCATCTGAACAAAACACTCACATTTTATATTAGTCAAAAAACTGTCAACCAACATTCTTAAATAAATCCTATTTATTGTAAAAATCATGTTTTCTTTAAATCAATATTCTGAATAAAGATGAACACAAAATTCATGTACACCAATCTTCTTGGAAGCAAATCGTCTCACTGAGCTGGCAGATTTTCTCCCACAAACTAGTTTATAAAACTTGCTTGTTATTCTACTCTGGTTTGTCCTCCAGTGCAGTAGATGTAGCACTTTGTTCTGAATAAGCATCAAAACAGCTAGAACGCTAAAATGAGAAGCAACAGCCATTGTGACAAAAAAGAGACAGAGAGAAAAGACAGTTTAAAGAGAAAAATGACTGTACTGGACATGCAGTTTTGTTGAAATGAATCTCTGAGTCAAAAACACACATGACTGACTGCTTAATGGTGAAGAAGATGCAGAAATCAAGCAACGTGCAGATGCTTTCACAGTCAGTGAATCAAAAGGGGTCACTGTAAAGATGAAGAAATAGATAAAGACGCAGCAACACTTGTGAGACAGCCTTGTAAACAAACATGAGGGAACGCGCGCGCTTATTTCTTCAGCGGCATCACAGCGAGCGACACCTCTCGGGTGTCGAAGAGAATGTGAGCAGAAAACTGACAGGCAGTCTGATTGGTCCCAGCAGTGGGGATCATGTCATGCCACTTCTTATTGACAGCTAAGACATCTTTTAATGGCTTGGCCAGGATTTGCATTAGTGTTTCTGTGTGTGTTTGTGAACAGAACTAAGCCCCCCTGACGCACTCAATTAATCATACATACTGTCTACCGCAACACCCCCCCACACCTCCCTCAAACACTTTCACTCTGGCCTGGATCATATGTGCTGACTTGGAGTTGCATTAGAGTGACTAAGAGGCGCCGATAAAAAGAACGATGACTTAAGTGACGATGATGAAGGTGGTGATGGCAGTGGCTATGACAACAGAGATCACTCCTGTTGTTTTTCTCACACGCGGAGCTCGTGAGGAACGTCATCGCGGTCACATTGAGTTCTTTTTAGGCTGAATAACTGCCATTCAGTTCAGTCATAACACAACATCATATTTATATACATGTAATAATTAACCTCCAGGACTGAGGCGCTTGTGATGACAGAGTTTCTGCAAGTGTCAGAGGGTTTTAAGATCATTATGAGTGTGATTTAACCCATAAAAACCCAACCGCTAAATCCAATCAGTTCTTGAGAGTCAAAGTCATGGGATATTTTACGACATGGAAAAGGTCTAAAATTCAGATTAAAGACATGTAGTCCATAGATGCATATATGTACACAGACAAAAATAGTGTAATTTTTCCAGTGGCTCAAGGGTTTGGTGAATAAATGGCTATGACAGGACTGTGGAATATGAAACATAAAGCTTTCCTATGTCTTCAATTGTGTTAGATTTAGACAATAAAAACTACTTGGTTAGGTTTAGAATGGATCATAGTTTGGGTTAAGACAAACTAGCATCAACTAAATTGTACTCAAAGGAGGTGTTGACCCACAACTGGTATTGATTTTCTTTATTTATTTTGTGGTAAGTATTCTATTTTCTCAAATATAACAATATATTTCATCTACAGGGTGGGTGAAAAGTAACTAGGCATTAAAAATTGATAATAAAATCCATATTCCTGTTACAAATTTATTGAAACAAATGATACATGTTCTTTGTTATACAGAAAAATAAAAGTAAATCTTCATATTGCAACGTATGCACCGGTGGCGTCAACCAGTTTCCTCAAATGTCCGGGGATGGAATGAACAACCCTCTGAAGGACGTCATCTGGGATACCATTGAGAATGAGACAATAAGAAAATAAGAAATCCTCATTAGTGTTTGTTTAAAAATGTTTTCGTCATGACCATTGATATAAAAAATTCTATCAGCAATTTCTAATGCCTTGTTACTTTTCATCCAGCCTGTATATTAACAAAAACACATAGTAATATTGAAATTACAGGCTGTCTATTCTACAACTGCATAGTAGACTGTAGAGGGTTTTAAAATAATATAAGCCTATGACCATGAATTTTGACCTTTTGACCTCCAAATTTACAGGTGAGCAGGTCGGGTCATAGTCAACATCCCTGCTGATTCTCTCCTTAGCTTCTCATAGCTCGAGTTGTTAACCCTGTAAAACCTGACCCATTAAAAACTAGCCACAAAATTCAAATTTTGGGGAATTGAAATAATAAAAAAATAAATAAAAAAATAAAATCACCATATCATTTTGTTTATGATATAGTTTTTGCATCATATTTGATACATTGAGCATTTTTGGAAACTTTTTTACTCACAACAACATTCACTTTAGATACAAAAATACATTATATCAATAACATTTTGAAAATATAAAACATTTCAGGTATTTTAATTTTTTTTATGTATCTAAAACTTTACAGCCTTTTTATTTCCCTTAAATGGACCCATGATTTAATTTTTTTTTTTTTTTTTAAATTTTCAACTGAATAAAACTGTAAATGTTCTTAATGTAACTTTTTGAAATTTACCAAAGGCTTTCCTACACAATGTGTGTTGGAAGATTTATCATGAGTAGCCATACTGAAAAGGGCAAAAAAAAAAAAGAAAAGCCTTTCCATTGGCCATAGTGGGATAATAATCCACCAGGGGACAGAAAACACATATTGGGTCAAATACAACAAGTTTTGAAGGAAAGTATTGATCTTTTTGATAAGATAAAAGTTTCAAAACCTGACGTAGCAAATATGATACAAATGTTTTTATAGGGTTATGGAGTAATGGCACTGTAAACAATGGTATACAACAGGTGAGTATGGATGCATGGGTACGAAGAGCATCAGCCTCCAGACGTAAACCTGCACAAACCCTGCATGGATGAACATGGTTGACCTACCTAGGGAGTGGTGAATGTGAGGGTGGCAGGATGGGTGGGTGGTTGGGTCTGGGAGGTGGTGAAGGTTGTGTGCAGGAGGAGGTGTAAGGTGCAGACCAGTGGATGGAGCTGGGAGGGTGTGGTTGCATCTGGGCTGGGGACCTCGCATATGGAGGCTGCCTGCAAACCCCAGCAAAAGAGACATTTAATCTGAAAGGTCATCATGGTCTCGTAGTCTTCAGTCTGACTCATGTAGCATCAGAAATGGGAACCAACACTGACAAGTATTAATCTACCATTTCAGCTCATAGAATGTTGGTAAGCCAGTTCCCATGATGCATTGTTGGAAAAAAATAGAAACCCACCCTTTTTCTCTGAAGATAGTCATGTTTTCATAAGTTCCCCCAACAGGGTTCAACAAAAGTTTAATGCCCACACAATCCCACAACAGCCCTGGTCTCCAACACGACAAAATAAAAGCACTAGCCTGTGATGGAAAAATAATATCCCTCAACTCATATACGTTGGAGCATCAAAGTGCTTTGTATTTGTATTAACGTGCTTGGTGTCAAGTCTGTCTGGTGTTTTCACAGTTAAACCTGTGGTTTGCTTTTTTCCCTCCTTTTATGTTTTGACAGTGCAGTATTCAACCTATAGAGGCTTCTCCTGAACCAGTATCTCTCTTACTGCAACAAATGGCACTTGGTGTATAGTGCCAGCCATCAAAATGTCAGGGACTTTATGTGATGTGTGAAAATAGGGATAGTTCTACAAATGGCTCATAAAAGTAGAGAACCCCTGAGAACAACTTTTGCTTGCATGTCTGAAAAGATGACAGAAACCCTTTGTGATGCTTTTCATCCCGTCTCCCCACAGACGACCCAGGCAGAGTGGAATCACTCACTGTCAGATGTAAGATAGAGGTGTTTGCTGGACACTAATTTTAGCACACCACTACGTCCATATGAAGAATAAAACAGTACATTTACCTATTGTGAGTTGCATTAGATCCTGTCATGGACGGTGTGGTATCCTGGCCTTTGCGATTTGAGGTACCCAAAGATGGAGGACCCATCCCTGGTCCCGCTGCCTGGGGCATGCTGGGGGAGCTGGGGGCCATGGGAGGGTACCCCCTGTTCTGGTTTCCTGGGCCGTGGCTGCGTCCTACGGGAATGGGCTGGTTGGGGCCCTGGCCGTGCATGGGGCTGCTGGCGTTCATCCCCAGACTGTTGGACATGCCGGGGCCGGGGCCGGGGCCGCTGTATCCAGAGCTGCCAGAGCCACCGTAGCTGGAGGACCGAGGGTAGTTACCTGAAAAGAAGCAGCATTTCAATTAACCTGGAAATCTTAAAATAACTGTTAAAGTCTTGGTACTGAGTTTTTCATATTATTATCTGTGTTATCTTCCCCATGCATCTGCATTGATTTCATTAGTGTATGTATACATCAACATATGAGGCTGTGGCTCAGTTGATAGAATGGGACGCCCAATGACCTAAGGGTTGGCGGTTTGAATCTTTCCACATATCCAAGTGTCCTCAGAAGCCTCTAAACCCTAAATTGTTCCCAGTAGGGCATGGCAGCACAGTGTGAATGGCTGAATGTGATGTACACCATGAAAGTGTGAAAAAGCGCTATATAAGTACTGACCATTTACCATGTATTCTGTGAGTTGAGGTGACATCTTGTTTAGTTCACCTTTAGGATCATAGATGTTTTGCATCTGTAAGTTCAGATATTCAATCATCTTTAGTAGAATATTCCTGTATAATGAAGAATATATTTAGGAGATACTATTCCACTTTATTAACTTTAAAGCCCTTTATTACACAGATAACTTAGGCCACAACACCGTAAAATTTTAGACTTTCCTGTATAATATGGCTGTGTAATGCTACTTTATTCTAATATTTCATTACATTTCAGAAGGAATTATTGTAGTTTTCACTTCAAACTTAAAGTTATTTATAAAAAAAAATATGATAACTTATTTGATATGATGCTACTCCTATACTTCTATTGAAGCAACATTTTCACATTAATGGTAACATTTTTCCAGGATCTTAATACTTGTTTTTCCCATGATTTAGTACATAACTAGAATTAACTGACAAACATGTCATCTTGAGAGTTTTTTTAAAACATGAGTATTAATAGTAAGAATGTTGAATAATGGCTAAAGATTTGGCTTGGTATAATGTTTGATGTCACAATCATCAAATCTTGTGCAAATCTGGTGCATGAAAGTGCCAAATGAAAAGAAAGTCTCTCAAGCCTTGTGTGCATGCATTAGAATGTGAAGGGCGTATAGATGTACGGACAGCATGATGGATGGAAAACCAGAAATTTAATGTCTCCGACCGTGACGATTGCCAGCATAGGGGCATAAAAATCTCCCATTTATGTTGTGGCTCAAAAGATAAAACACTTAGTATATTTTAAATCGTACTTACATTTGATAGACTGACACTAAAAGGCAGTTGTGAAATACAGATAGTTAAAAAAAAGTGTTGATAATCCCATATCTACAGCAATGACAAATACATGTTTCAACCATCTAGAAAACATTCCTGTGACAGATGAGGAACAAATTCTCAACCTCTGCAACCTCTTGTTGAAGCTGGAAGGCTATAAGGGCTGAGATATGGTGACATTTTCACAGCTACAGGTTCCTAGATGGCCCTGGGAACAATTGCCAAGCTTAAGACTGACTTTGTGAAACACTTGAAAGGAGCTCTAATCTGCAGTAAATGCTTTCTTTCTGCCCTGTAGTGCCACACGGCTGTGACGCCAGAAGCTTTCCTTAGGCACACTTAAACCCCTCCATTTTGGCTCTAAAAGCTCAGTGCGACTCCAGCACCAGCTGCAATAAGGGGCTGAGAGAGTACCCCCGTGCTGTCAAAGGCAACATCTACATACATTCAGGCACACTAAAACACACCTGCGGTACATGCAAGGGCAGTGCACACCCACACACGGAGCACATCACAATGTATTCACTCTGCAGGCACTGGGCCTTTTCCACTGTGATATTCCCTCCCTGGGACAAATCCCCTGCAAAATAGAAATGGAAAATGTGGCATCCTCTATTGTGAAGGGGGCTATTTATTTTGATTTGATTAAGGGTGCTTTAGTTGGGCCTCACTGCTTAATCCTCTGAGAATATGTCTGGAAAAGGGGATCAAGTCTCTTTAAAACCTGAAGGCTTTTCCGCACGCTAGACGAGGGAAACTTGAATGACAATATTCCACATGGGGGAAAAAACGACTCTGAAAATGGAAATGGCTTCTCAGTGTCCTCGAGCTGCTCCACTGAAGACACTTTCCACATGACATAAGCCTGCAAGTCCAACAGAGGGAGAAAGAGGAAGCGGCAGAGGGCGAGGGCGGAAAGAGAAGAAGACAGACCGGGCTGAAAGGGAGGGGTATAAACTCCTGCCCCTCAACCCCCGAGATAGGATTTATATTGAATCAAAATAAAAGTCTTTCCCATAAAAGTCAGCAGCTCCGGTTGAATTTGTCCAGAAATTGTGATGAAATCTACTGTGGGAGATGGGAAAAGAAGAAGCGGATTATTTCTGGGGAGGCTTTGGTGAGTCGGTGAGCTGAGTACGGCTGACACCTGTCAAGGGTTTTGGGGCTATAATAGGGAAGCGTTCAGGAAGAAAGGATGTCTGCTAACGAACACAGGAGGATGGTGCGTGGTACATGTGTGCACGTGTGTGTATGTGTGTCCATCTGCTTGTCTGTGCGAATGCATGTATAATACTTTGGAGACCTTGCAACCACTGAAAGAAACATTTCCTTGTTTCTTCCACTTGTAAGTGAGTGGCTTGTGGAAAATCCTGGGAACGGTTCTGTGCAGCCTCCTTCCTCCTGGTCTTGGCTGGACAGTTTGCTGTAGATGAACAAGGCCCCAGTCAGCGACCTCTCCCAGCCCTCTTTGGACAGCTGCTGAGCCCCACGTCATGGCTGCCTGCCATACATTCTCAATTGCCTGGGCCGATACTTTGTGGTTTTTGGCCCTTGTGACAGACTGAGGCTCCAACACACCTCCTGGGGAGTTGTTTATATCACACAGTCCCATTTGGACGATTTGCATTTTTTTTTTTTTTTTTTCATCTTTAGAGGACAAGCCAAAAGTCCCAAAAGTGGGAGTGAGTGTCTAAGTTTCCATGAGACAGTATTCAACTTAACTAGGGGGTTAGATACGGAGCCAAATCATGCTGAAGGGGTCTGTGTCGAAAAAAAAGTGTCATTAAGTCGACACGCTGCATTGAGACAACTTATCAGCCATGATGTACTACCATTGAAAATGTTCTAGTTGTGGGCTATGTTTGCCTCAGCTGACAAAGAGAAGACAGAGTAGCAGTGGGATTGGGTTAATATACTAAGCTTTCCTATGAGAGGCTTGTTCCATCCTGACAAGAATGATTCACTTCCTGAAGGATTGGTGCTACGCCAGCCAGAGCCCTTCTTCAAGGACAGATAGCGCACTAACCTACTTTTTTATAATGACTTAGAGTTCAATCCTGAAATTCTAGGTTCTTTCATAAGTGCCATTCAGGTATCTCAGGGTTTTTAAGTGCTATTCAGATTATTTCAAATGGGAAAATTGGATAATTGCAGAAGCATAACACAAAATATTCATAACTAGAGGATATACTGAATATATCATTTTTAAAAGATCCCCTCCAGTTATGTTTAAAGACATAATAAAAAATACTCTGCACTGAATAATGAAGTCACTGTGATGTGATTTTTACAGAAAAAAGTTCAACAACCTTGATAGAAATTGTTAATTCACATCTCATCCACCTTTCCCTGTGAGAAATCCAAAATCTATCGACATTTAACTATGTTCATTTGAGAGGTTTAACAACATATGCTACCTAATTTCAGTCTTTGAATAGTGATGACTTGAAGTTTCCACATCACCTGCGAAAACTATAAGTGGCATCATAATATTTGTGTTATCACAAATTCTGCATACATATACACCTCAAAAACCAGGAGAATACAGAGTCTGACCTAAATAAACACTATTTAAGAGGGAAACAGTTTAATATGGTCATGGACAAGTGGTTACGTAGTGCAAAAAAATTGTTCAGATGATAATGAGTGGGCCTACATTCACCTGGCATATGTGTAATACATGGATAGAAAGGGTATTTCTAGTACTTTGAGGCCATTTTCACCAAAATCTTTATGAAGAAATTGGCAAATATTGTGAAATATTTCAGCATACCAAAAGCAGGGATCTCCCCAAAGAAAGGAACAAGGGCGCTACGCCAGCCTGCTCCAATCCTAGCGCCAGCCTGTCGATTTTCAGAAATAGGGTTTTTGTACTTCGTTTTCTGAGCTTTTA
>JAPTGZ010000016.1:17294535-17307905 GCA_029814645.1 Fowleria isostigma | reverse complement strand
ACACACACACACACACACACACACACACACACACACACACACACACACACACACACACACACACATACACACACTCTAACTATTTCTCACAATCACAGACCCCTCGGAGCAGCGGGGGCCATTTTTGCTAAAGTGAGGTAACAGCAGTAAGCACTAATAGACCAGTGTAGAATAGAGAGAAAGGGCTGCTTCAGCACCATCTCTTAATACAACCCTTAGGCTGTAAATGCACACACACCTGCACAACTCAACAAACACACACATTCACGTATGCACACACCAAGGTAATATCCCCTACTTGGCGTGTCTTTAGGGGAAAGAGGCAGATAAACAGCGGGCTCCAATAATGGTGGTTTAGATCTCAATGGGTGCGAGTCAATGCCTCTCCAAGCCGGGGGCTAATGCCAGTTAACTCTCCCTGTAGGGGACGAGGGTAGGCCTGCAGTGGCTCGCAAAACAAGTGCTCTCCCAAGATCCTCATTACTTCCAACGCTGAGTAGCAAGTGTAAGTAAAGCAAAACTGCAGCTTAAGCTAAAAAACAGCAAGCGAGATGCGGGGGAGAGAGCGATGGAGTGAAAGAAAGCAAGGAAATAGGTGTTGGGGAGGGAGAATAATTGCGCACTGTGCTCTGGTTAGGGTTTTCCAGTCGGACGGAGTTAGAATGGGATTTCTCTAAACGGCTAACGCTGCAAGCAGGCGGCTTTTTTTCTGTTTTGGCCGACGGTGTGCTTTGTGAATGTAATGCCTGCGGGGAGGGCATTTTGCTGTTTCACTTCGAACACGAGCAGCCATCAGGAGGAGGATAGACGGAGGCATGTGGGAGTGGGGGTGAGTTGTGGAGAAGAGGGGGGGGGGGTATGTGTTGATGGGAATGGGAAAAAAAAGAGTGAGCAAAAAAATAGGGGAGGATAGAAGTGGAGAAAGAGAGCTGGAGGAGAGATGTGGAGAAATAACAGAGAGGAACAGAGGTAGAAATGTGGATGGAAAATTCAGCCTTGTTCCTCGGTGGGACGCCTGTACCACAGCAACGCTCTGAGCTAAGAAAGCAGCAGAGGCAAACAGAGATGGAGAGCGTGGAAGAGAGGAAAGGGTGGGGACGAGGGAACGTGAGACACAAGAGGGAACATAAGAGAAAGCGAGCACGATAAAAATAATGAGAAAGAGAGAGGGACAGGGACAGCCAGAGGCGGTGTTCCCACCACGCAGCCTCTTAGGGAGTGGTGTGACTACAAAACTTGCTTGGCTCCACTCACTGGAAAACACACTTGCATAAAATCTCAACCCCCTCAACCCTTTTCTGCAGCTTTCTTGTAATAACTTCCATCGCTAACAGAGGAAAAATAGAAGTTTGGGTTGAGGACCCCTGTGGCGTATTTTCTCGTGGTGGGTATTTTGTTGCTTATTTTGCTCTTTTGTCTTTCACTGATAAACTGTAAGCTGACATTGTTTTAAAAAATTACCACTCTTATTCAAGCTAGCTTGATCTGAGGTCATAGCTGTAGATGTGTCAGTTGTTTGTTTTTGACCTTTGACGCCAGTGATGAAAAAACACCAGCATCATTGCAAATCGTGCAAATTTTATCCGTGGTTCTCATTAGCATAGTTTAAGAAAAAAATGCATTAAAAAGAAGAACTTGATACAAACCACAGGGTAGACTGGGGGACTTTGCAAAGGACACAAGTAGATGCAAAACAGGTTGGAGTAGATTCATAAGAATGGACCCTTGAGCTACCAAACTGGACAGGCCTTGCCTTTTCTCCCTGTGTCTCCAAACCTCTATCTAAGCCTCCTTCCCCTCTGCCTCCTCCACTCGCCCTGACCTCTCTGTCCTTTTCTAGGCCCTGGAAGCACTTGAAGCGAAGTGCAGATAAACAGCTTAAACTCTCCCGAGCGCTCGCCTGCAAGCTCCAATCACCTCTTTAGGAGAAAATAAAAAACTTGGAGGGGGTTAGGAGGGATAGAAGAGGGAAGTGTAGAGGAAGAGGAACGGGTGGGGGTGGGGTGGGGGTGTTGTTACTGTTAACTGGACCTCTGAGGACCTTGATGGAGAGACAAAGGGAGAGAAATAGAAGAGGGGGAGATGAATATTTCCTGCAGCAGACAGAGTGAGCCGGGCCGTGGAGTGGAGGAGTGTGGATGTGCTCTGTGTCAATTAGCAGTTGCAAAATATGGGAACGGATCTTAGTTTGGCCTTCAACTAGTGAGCACTCAGATATAAAAATGTACGGGCACATGCTCACAGAGAACACTCACAGAGATAAATGTACTAACAAACAAGGACCAATTCTGAAAATGAGCATCCAACAAGGCTTTCAGTATGAATATGTGAACACACGTACAGTCATGATGACACACACACAAGACTGGACTTTTGGATTCTTTGGTTTGACTTGAACCTAAATTATAAGGGTGTGAATCCTCATCTTGGTTTGATGAAAAGAGTTAAACAGCACTGCAGCTTGTGTGCTTTTTTTCTAACGTGGATGTCTCTTAGACCAGCCACAAGAAATGATGGCAATATCGCATCAGTTATAATGAGAAAGAGAAAAAGTGGAAGAGCACATGTTGGGGCTTAGGATTTAAGTTAAGACAATGGCTACTGCCACAGTACTGTGGTACCAAATATCCATTTGTTTATTGCCACAGAACCAATCAAATGTTAGTATTGTACTGTGACAATAAGCAGTAACAACATCTTGTGGCCACAAAGCCAATCATGGATACTGTTACATGAACTCATTAGCCTCTTGTAGCCACAGTACTGTGGTGATATATGACATATATGCCCATAGACATAAAGAAAAAATGTCAATCCGTTTAATTTCAGCCTTTTGTCTACATGACACTAGCATTTTTGGTGCCCTGAAATAGTATTTTTGCAGAATGGGTCCCAGAGCCAAAAAATCTCACAACACTGCCCTTGCAGATAGGCAAAACACCACTTTTTGGAAATGATGACGTCATAGTACGTGATCTGCAGAAGAAAACCCTAGACAGAACCTCATGCACATGCTCACTGCTTTCCTCTGTGATTTGAGTCTATCCTGTGACTCTGTGTTTATGTGTAGCGTCACATGTAGATGTAGCTTATGTATTACACCGTTTAACCCAGTTTTTCTGTTTTTACCTGGAAGCTGATATTTCTTGAAATGATACATGTATGGACACACGCAGAAGAAAAATACCACAACATTATTGTTTGGATGGAGCCTCTGGTAACTAACCCTTTTCTCTAACTACATAAGCACATGGCATGTGTAATGCTTATTGCCACAGTACTGTGGCAGCAGGGTGACAGGTTAAATAAAACTTTTTTGATCCCATCATGGGGAAATTTCAGTTTACAGCAGCAACATATAACACACAAGTGCTAAGAAGACAACAGGTAGAAAAAAAAAACAGAAGTGAAAAAAAAAAAATAGGTCACCAGTTTACACATGATAAAACGAGGGTGCTGATTGGCTCTGTGGAAATAGACAAATGAGAAAGTTAGTCCTACAGCACTGTGGAATAGCCATTTCATGAAGTTATAGTAGAACTAACTAGAAGTTGGTATTGCTCGTAATGGCATAATGATACTAGTGTAGTATTAAGGGTTCAAGTTATTAAGTGCACTCAACCAAGAAAACCAAGATGAAATATATAAAGCACTGTGCAAAAGGGTTGTTTTTGCAAGGGCTGTGAGCAGGAATCTTTATTTCTCAATTTCTTTATGAAGATATAACAAGAAATACGTGGAATACATACACAGTATCAGAACTAAGCAGCTTCTACAAGTGAAGGTCAGTGTTTAGTGTGACCTCCATTTGGATTTAATACATCCTAAACTCTCTTGGGTCAGTTTTCTTAAATAATCATGCTCTGTATTATGCATTTTACTTCTTTTACAAGGTCCCTGAGTTTTTTGTTTTTTTTTAATAGCTGGGCTGTCTTTTTCTCTTTTCTCTGCCCAGATGATCCTAAATAGAGTCTATAATCTTTGTATTTTGACTGAAATGTATTTTTTATTTTTTATATTGTGTATGTATTTCCTGTATATTCCAGGTGTACATAAATTGATATAATTTGTATAGTCCTTATAAACTTGCAAAAACAATAAAAGTAATGATGTCTATTGTAACATAAGTGTAATTTTATCATAAAATTCTGTTGTTCTTTCTCTAATCTATCATCCATCTGCACAAAAGCAAAGCAAATAAAAATTTGCTTTGCATCAGACAACAGTATCGTTGTTTGCAAAAGATATTGACACTGAAAATAGTTTGTATTTCTTCTTTCTTTATCAGCATCTGGTGTGCAGATCTCTCTGCCTTATCAACTTCATACGCAAAGCACAATCCAGACTGATGACAACTGATTTTCTGTGCTGAGTTTGTGCGACATTTAATTGAATATGCATTGGGATCAGTCTGTTAATGGATACGTCTTTGACTCATCTTTGGTTAGAAGTCACAGCCTTTCTATGGTCGACAGGAAGTGACGCCATATTGACAGTCAACCTGCTGACAAACTAACCACACATCCATGTTTACTCCCCTAACCGCACAGAAATCGGTACATTGTCACCGGCAGATCTCCAAATATGCCGGGCCTGCACTGGCTAATTCAACTGAGACTAAATAAACTAAGGAAGTTTTTCAGCACCTTGTGTTCTACACTTTGACTAGATGACTTCGCCTCTCTCCCACAGCTCACAGTTCATGATGGAAGCTTGCATGCCGGCGCTCCCTTTTCACCCCCCCCCATCCATCCGGCTGAGAGACGAATGGCTGCCCGCCTTGTCCCCGATGTCTCAAGGAAAGAGAAAAATATTCGGAGGACGCTCTGAATTGCTTTAGAGACACTGGGAGGAAGGAGTTGTGTGTGTGTGTGTGAATAAAGGCCTGTTTTTGCGTATGTGTGTATGTGTATATGAGGAAGAGGAGGGGGAGGTTGGCAGTTGAGCAATGTGATTTCTGCTCGACTGTCACAAATCTAGCGCAACAGGAAAATCAATTTGGCCCTGTGTGTGCCTTTTTGGCTCCGGGAGAGAATCCAAATAGCAAGGCGAGGCCCGGATAATGTTACAGTGTATTGGATTTGCTTCACGGGGAGACAGAGAGAGGGAGAGAAAGAGAGAAAAGCGGGAGAAAGATGAGGAGAAGTGAGGAGACGAGGGAATCACAGGCGTGCCATAGAGCTCCGACAAGATAGATTTGTGCGAATGTATGGGTGTATGATAGGCTGCCAATCTGTCAGTCTCCTTCTCTCACGGTTTCTTGCTTGTTCTCTCTCCGATACATTCACACAAATGCACTGACAACACTGTTACTCATCCAAGCAACCATATATCGGTGATTTATACATGCGACTGTATACAGTATGCGTAGTGTGAAACTGTGAAATAAACTGTTCTTCAAAATGTGCGCTCATGTGCTCCTACGTCCGCTTTACCTGTCCTCTGGGAGTTTAGGTTTTAGTGTTTTTTTTTTCTTTGTAGAGGAACAGCATGATGAAACCGCTCTTCTCTGACCACTGCTGTCAAGGAGACCGCGAGTCCCATGAGTGTTCAGACATGTGACACATCAGTCCACTGAGTGAGGCTGGTTGGTGACAGATGAGCACACACACACACACACACACACACACACACACACACACACACACACACACACACACATAGTGTATATATAATAACTAGTGCTATCAGACATACTTTATTAATCCCAGGATGTGATATTATTGGTTTCAGCAAATGTAGAACAAAGGAGAGACAAAGTGCAAAACCACAACCATATATAATGGTGCTATGATGCTCTCAGTGTAGAGGTCAACTGATAAGGGTTTTTAAGGCTGATGCTGATTTTTTAAAATGTGGTCCGCCAATGCTCGATATTTACAGCAGATTTTTCAAGCCAATATTTAAGGACAATTTTTTTTTTTTTAAAGCACGTTGACCATAAAATACAATTGATACACACAGATAATTACAATTTTTATGTAACAATATAAATGAAATTCTCAAAACATACACACATAGTACTCCTTTAACATTTATTGAAGTTAAGGTGTTACCCACACTTATGCCTGATCAAATATCTTATAACATTTTTACTACTGATCAAATATCGGCTTTCAGAAAAAAAAAGACCATATTGGCCCAATATGTCAGTCTACCTCTCCTCTCAAGAATATTCCCTAACTTTTATTTATCATTAATGTTTTTGTTCTTGCAAAGACCCAAAAAATCAGTTTCATGAATCTTCTGGACCACAATTTACAAAAATCCATTAAGAGTTGCCACAGTGTCTATTTTTACTGACTCTTTTATTGTCAAAACAATGTGTCTGTTTTTTTCTGTCATTTTTCTCTTTTTATGTCTTTTACATAATGTTCCTCAAGATAGAACTTTAAAACTCTTTTCCATCCTCTTCAGTTTTTACGATTTTATTTTTTGTTTTGTCTTGTTGCATCTTTTTTGTCATTGTCATCTTGTTCTTTTTATGCCATTATTTTTCTACATCTCTTTGCTCTTCTCTACAATTCACATGATTTTACTGAGGTCAGCATTTCTAAAATTTTCAGGAAGAGGACTTCATAGACAATAACGCAATAAAATCACATAAAAATCAGCAGAGACAGATTCAGAATAACTGCATATTTTGTCTTCAGGTGATCGTATACTTTGACACAAGCACATTCTCATGTAATATCTCACTCATATGCATTCTGACACAATAAATTCATCTTAAGGTTATTAAAAGAAAAATGCACATTAGAAATTCAGTAGCTACAACCGTACATGCTGCAACGGAACAAACTCTCTCTGCCTAAAAGATCAGTAATAATATACAGTATAATTACTAGTTTACCCAAAAGTAAACTCAAGTGGCAACACCATGTTTAGTGTGATGAATTGTTTCAGCTAGCATCCAAAGTACTGGAGATTAAAAATAAAAAAAATCTTTTCATTTGGATTCTTAACAATGAGCTTGTTTTATTTATTGGATGAGAACAAAGCTGGTTTTAATCATAAAAACAGTAATGCGTAGCTTATTAGCATAAACATGAGTAAAACTCTGGCTCTTTATTAGTCATTATCTAGCACGTGTATTAACGCCATATTCTGCCTGACCATATTCTAAACCTACTAGCCTGTTAATTAACACTATTTCCTACAATAATCTCCTAATTACTGATATTTATTAAGTAAATTTCTGCACACAAATTGCAGTCTTAAAACACTTTGCTCAGTGAGGTCCAGATGAGGTGGTAGGAAGGCCCTCATTAGGCAGAGCGTATAAATGTTATATTTTATGAACAGCAAAGCATATCATGATCATTCATGTACAACTTATTATCAATAAGTAGTAATTTTGAAGTTGTTGGTGGGAAAACTGAGCCCATGCAAAAATAAATGCTTCACAGTGACTAATAAAGAGACAATATGCAACTAATTAATGGGAATATATACGTTACATAATGAGTTATAAGAACATGCTTTGTGAGCGTAGATGTAGTAAGATGAAGATGTTTATTGTTGGGATTCTACTTAGAAATCTGACTCCAATTCTCTGTCCCCTGCGTTTTGTTATGTTGGTTATTACCTTGACCATAAAACGGACCTGAAACAGGATTTCGGACAAACAATGAATCAATCATTTATTCATTCATTCATTTTCTGAATCCGCTTTATCCTCACGAGGGTCCCGGGGGTGTCATGGAGCCTATCCCAGCTACTTAAGGGCGAAGGTGGGGTACATCCTAAACAAGTCGCCAGTTCATCGCAGGGCTGACATATAGAGACAAACAACCACTCTCACATTAACACCTATGGACAATTTACATTAACCAATTAACCTATCAGTGCATGTCTTTGGATGGTGGGAGGAAACAAGAGTACCTGCAGAAAACCCACACAGACATGGGGAGAACATGCAAACTCCACGCAGAAAGGTCCCAACCCCGTCGACTGGTGTTGGAATTGAACCCAGGACCTTCTTGCTGTTGGGCACGAGTGCTAACCACTGCACCACTGCACTACGTACTCTTACTCGGGGTGTTACCTTCCTACACCTAACTTCACCCAATCCCTTCATTTAACCCCCACACTACAGCCATCCACTACATTCTCAGTCCCTATCTTTACCCCCAGGCTTCCTTAACCCCTCTCTTTGTGGCTAATAAAACAATAAACATTTCACACCCCTAAAAACCAAGCTAACCCAGCTGTGACACTGTCTGGATTTTTTCATTGTACCCCTTAAAGCCTGTGCCTGTAACTTTCTAATGTCAATAAGTCACAATACTTACAACAAATCAATAAAACACAGAAATCCTAACTATATCATAATACATTCCGATAACAAAACAAAGAAATCATAATTACGACATATTCCATTCTAATTATATAATCTGTAGGTGTTTATATCAGCTGTATAAATTAGAATAAGCTTTATTGTCATTACCCTTTTCAGAGCAATGAAATTTGTACAGTACACTTCCAAGAAACATGTAACAACATAATAATACATACATTTGGGGTTACAGGATCATGTAATTCTAACAATAGACAATTTACACACTCAGAAACTGCGAGAGGGGCTTGGAGGTCAGGGGCACTCCTTGTCAGCCATGGTAACAGCTGATGTAAACAAGATTTTGACTAAACCCAGGGGGTTTGGAAGTCTCACATATCAAAAACTGTAAATTCCATCCTCATACAAAAAACATTCCTGCAGAGAGGATAAAATTGCCTGGGTTTCAAAGTTTAAATAAAGTCTGTAGGTGAAAGTCTGGTGAAGCAGTAGCATTCAGAAAAAAGTCAACTTTTTTGTTGTTCCCATTGTAAGTCAAAGGGATTTTTTGTGATGTCTTTTCTGTTCATATGCGAAAACCATACAAAATATCGTTATGATGTGTGAGATATATAATCTTTGGGCCAAACTGGACATTTTTTGTATTGTGTAATTTTAGGATCAGTCCTGTGGGAATGGCAGCCACTTGACAGTAGCCCCATTCATTTTGGATGGACAGATTCGGTGTGTTTTGCACTACTTGTACGAAATCTGTGCATTGGACTGTTACACTGAGTCATAGCACACGCCTCCAGAGCAGGCCACACATTTTTCCCATAATATATTTGGGTTTATTTCCAACGCCCTAGGACGAGATGCATGGTGAAGAAAGTGTCCGGCCCTCATTAGTACTCATGTATGCACATATAAATACACACTGCTGCTTTCCTCCTTCCTCTCCTCACTGACTTGTAAGAAACTAAAAGGACAACATTACCCAAAGTGTCCTAACTTGTGATGAAGTGTTTGAAAGCGGGGCGTTAGTAATCAGATGTGTGCTAACCACATTAGTTCTCCTGTGTCTCTCTTAGGCTGGCTGCTCCTTGATCTAATTCAAACTGATTGTAGTACAGCCGCTAAAACATGCCAGATGTTACTCACTGCTCCACGCTTTATCACCATTTATTTGGCATGGGGAATATTTTTAAATATTTTCTTATTAATCACGTCCCAGCGATCGGTTTCGCTTCCCGTCTTTGCCGTCTCATTCCGGATTCTCGTCATGATTCTTGGCACTAGCGCCTGGAAAACCACTGTCCCAGTTTTTCATTAGCGTCAATCACTCTAGTAAGCAGCTGCGAGGTGAGGAGGAGGAGGAGGTGCTGGCATCAGGAGCTCACTCAAGACATTTTTGCCCCGCCTCATCAGAGTGACTGACAGGTCGGAGACATGCTGATGCGCCGGTCAGCCACTCAATCGGGCAGAGAGGTGCTGGGATGACGGGGAGGCCAGACAGTGACGACGTGCACAGGCGCACACACATTCACCCGGCTGTCGGAGGAAAATCAAATCCACACTTGTTTATAATGCTCAGTGTTTATCTAAATTGTTATGTGCTCCGCTATGGCCTCAGGAGACAGACACACCGTGCATTGTCTGATAATCCTGTTGGTGTCTTGTTTGGCCTGCTATATCTTAGATAAGGCTACAAATCAGATGGAAGGTCCTCCAATACCTGTCAGTCTAGATTCATTAACACTCAGAATGAAGAAATATTCTGTGGAGACACTGATTTTTTTTTTTTTTTTCTCCAAAATACTCATGCGCTCCACAGGTGGCAGGTACCTGGACTTTAATAAAAGCCCACTGTCATGTAGGGACATTTCTCTACAACAGCTTGATCAAAGACTTACAAATCTCTACTATGCAAGGACAGAAACTGTGTGAGGAAAATGAATGAGCCATTTTTGATCAAGTGCTCTGCTCAAAGATGTAATTTTCTGCAGCAGTCTGAATTAGGATCTGAAATACAGAAGAGATATCAAAGTCTAGACAACTTAGATTGATATTATTTGGTCTTTCTGCTGCAGTGCGCTCCCAGACTCATCCTCTGTCCAAACCGGCAGAATGAAAATTGATCGGGCTGGATTATATAGTGAGTTGAAGATAAGAAAAAAAAAAAAAGCGACGCTATTAAATCGGGATGTTGCCACTGTTGTGCTGTGGGCCATCTGGACTTTTCACAAAAACATGCCACCTAATACTTGAGCAAAGCCAGTGGGTAGAATTACAGGAACATGACATGATTAATACTGAGATTCACATCAAATGAAAACAAATATCACAGTCAAGTTGCACATGGTCACATGTAACACCAGACAAACTTAGAATTTATTTGCCTGGACACAAAACATGTAACAATTAATTGGTTCGGTGGATTAACCCTTTAACCCCTGATGTCTCTGTGGTGAGGGTTCTGTATGATTGATTTTAAATATTCATAAATTATTCTGTTTGCTCAATGAGAAAAATTTCAAAATGTGCTGATAGCGTAGATAGACATCTGAGCATGCTCAGTCCCCACCCACCTGTAGCATAGTCATAGCGCAGTGAGTGAGACCCTCTCCCTATAAAAATACAGGGGTTTTTTTCTTGCTCCATTTTTCTTGTTATTTTTTGTTTTTTACTGTTATTTGCAGTGTTGTGGTTATTTTTCTTTCCTTCTTTTTTTTTTATAAATTTTTTAATTTTAAAAAAAAATTTTTTTTTTACTGTTTTTTTCAAGTTTTCACCATATAACTTCTTTTGGGAGTTCAACCATGAGCCAAAAAGCTGCTGGACTGATTTAGAAAAAAAGAGCCCCAAAACAAAAACTATTGGGCCAAAATTTAAATACAATCTGTTCCAGTTCATAGGTCTTGTTCAACATCCTAGTCTCGGTCTTGTCTTGGTCTCGGACATAATGGTCCTGATGAGATTTGTACAAAAAAAACAGATCATTACTGAATAGTATCATTATTTATTACACACCTCTTCAAGACGTAAGGACAAAATAATAGAAAAGATAACATGAATTTGATTTAACTAGTCATGACACTTTTCCCCATTGCCTTTTGTTCTATAATTGATATGAGTAACATGTCATGTCCATTCTAACTCTAGTCTGTTTTCGGTCTGGGTCTGTCATGGTCTTGATCTCGATACCCTTTGGTCTCGGCAGTGTCTTGGTCTCAGTCTAGCTGGTCTTGACTACAACACCGCCTTATTTAGTAAAAACCTGTAAACCTCCAATTCCTCTCTGTCTTTCCGTTATTTCACCCTGTTTTGACACTGAAAACACACAGTAAAACAAAACTACTGAAGAAAAGGAAAATAAGCACATACATCTGCAAATTCAAGGGTGAAAGAGTTAAAAACTCTCTATATGGCAATGTACTGGCTGAAAACAAATATTCCCATTCTTAAAATTACTGAAATTAGGGAAAATTATAAACCTTTTTCTGGTTTAACGTTCAAAGATCCATTTATTTATTTATTTCCTTTTACTTTGGTTCAATATTTTGGCTATAAAGTTCATAAAATACAATATTTTTTCCCCAGTGTGGGTGATATTAGCCCATTAATCAGTTTTGGCTTCCTCCTTTCTCTTCTTAATATATTGGCCTTTAAAAATCCATCACCGGTCGACCTCTGCTAGGGACACATTTACCTGGTAAACATTCTTGCAGCACAAAACATGCTACTCTTAAGAAATGGCGGGTTGATATTTGTGGAAATATAAATACCTACTCTGCATCAGGGTCACTTTTCCTCATGACCTTTTTAAAGGTCTCTTAAAATGCACATATTCAAAAAATAAATGAAATCAGGCTTAGGGCTCTAAATAGCTATACAAATGGAAAGGTCAAGCAGAAATATAGGTGTGAAAACTGGTACCTTCACAGCAGCTACAGGTTTACTAACTATACACAGCCTTAAAGGTGCTTAAAGAGCTGGCCCCGGCCCAATCAGGGGTGTCCCAGCTGCTGTTTTCACTTGCTGTCAAAGGCAATACACCTGATGTGACATCAACAGTATGTTTTTGCTTTCTCATTTGCTTTCAAACAGCAGTCCTTGTTTGTTGGCACAAAGCAATTTCCCTTTAAGCTGTAAAGCAATTTTGCAGATTTCCCAGGGAATCTAACACGGTGGTGCAGGATGTAAAATGCAGTGTAGTGTCAGATCTGAGGCTGCAAATCCTCTCTGTGATCGCCTTGTTTATTTGTGACAATTTTGCTAATAAAGTTATCTAGGCGATGCTACTTGTTTTACCTTCCAAAATGCTAAAATGAGATTATAAAGGGCCACGTGCACATGCTGGTGGAGGCTCGGATGGCATGTCTCGCTGCCTACCTGCTGCGGTGTTGTTGGCAGAGGGTCCGCTGGCAGGAGAGATGGGTCCAGAGCCGGATCGGGACTGCTGGGACTGAGTTGATCCCGCGGGTGAGCCCACAGGGGAGGGAGAGGGCCCGCTCCTCTGGCTGGGGAGGTGGGGGGAGGCGTGCGGAGAGAAGGGCGACTGTCCCTGGTTGGCGGCGCCCCCCTGCTCCCCTTGGCTGCTGCTGCTGCTGCTGCTGCTGGAGGAGCCGGCGGCGCTGACGGCTGAGCCCAGACCGGCCTCCGTCCCAGTAGGGAGGTCATCAATTGAACCGGACAAATCCTGAAACAGAACACAGGACTTATGAGGTTCACCCAAGCGTGTAATGGTATGGGCCATGCAGCAGGTGGTAAATTTAGTTCAAGCAAGCACCAAATTACTAAAAAAAAAACCCCAAAAGAAAAAAACCCTATTGCAACAGTTTCAGCACGGTTAACCATTTAACTACCCCACCAAAAAAAACCTGATGAAAAAAATGTTGTTTGCATTCTTTATTCCCTAGGGTGAGTAATTTTGAAGATTAAAAAAAATATATATATTTTTTTTTACCACACTTAATAATATCAACTCAGAAAGTATCAAATTGACTTACTAATTAAATTCTTTCAACATATTCATGATGTACTACCACTAAATGTTTAATATTTGCAGCAATAGATGAACAGAGGTTCAGAT
>JAPTGZ010000016.1:17274478-17286988 GCA_029814645.1 Fowleria isostigma | reverse complement strand
TTTCTTCAATTTCTTGTTCATTTTAATGCCTGGTACAACTAAAGGTACATTTGTTTGAATAAATATAATGATAACAATAAAAAATATCTCTTAAGAGTTTAATTTAAGAGCTGATATCTATAAATTTTCCATGGTTTTCTTGATAATAACCCAAATCACATCAGTTCTTATATCAATAGCTATGGCATTGTTCTGACAAAAACAGTGCTTTTAGACGTTCCATGTTTTCTTTTCCATCTGTTTTGGTCACATGATACACACAGGGGTTAGTACTTGATTGCATAACCATTTGTTAATGGCTTTTAATGGTCTAATACAGGGGTAGGCAACTCCGGTCCTAAAGAGCCGGTGTCCTGCATGTTTTAGATATTTCCCTCTTCCACACACCTGAAAGCCGTTACATCGCTATCAGGCTTCTGCAGAACTGGATTATGAGCTGATCATTAATTAAACCAGGTGTACTGGAATACGGAAATACCTAAAACATGCAGGATAGCGGCTCTCTAGGACCGGAGCTGCCTACCTCTGGTCTAATAAGTTTTTCTGCAACTGTATAAGTCAAACAAATTTGACAAAACTTAGTCATTTCATCATAAAAACAAAAATTTATGAAAAAATGGCAGGGGTATGAATAATTTTGAGCATAACTGTATAAAGATCTTTTGTACTGATGTTCTGTAAAACATAACATTTCTTGTTTTGCGCTTATGCATACTGCACCTCACCAGAGTTAACTTGTTGGAGAGGTGTGTGCAGAGCTGTTCATAAAACTAACCATTTGTGAGCTTCGGATTGATTCTATTCAGGAATGTGGCCAGCTGTCGTCTCTGCAGGAAAAACCTAACACAATGTTTCCTCCTACACATGATGATGTTTTCATTCAGGGTGTGCAATGAGAGGAGGGGATAGACACAGACCAAATATAGTTTGGTGACCGTTAATATGCTTGGGTGGCCTGTCCAATAAAGTCTATGTGTGTGTGAACCGCTGAGTAGTATCCAGTGGAGACTATAATTCAGAGAAATCGCCGACCATTGTGATCTGTTCTCATCCAAAGCCCTAGATTTGCTAGATTTGAAGATTTGCAGAGGCCTTGCCCCTCTACTTTTCACAGCTCCTGCTGCTCACCAGGCCCACTATAAGCATCCTCTGAAAGGGAGACAGAGTGGGTGGACTATAGTAGCCTACAAAGGTACATAAATATATGGACCATGTGTGCATTGCTGCTGTTTTATGTAGTTTTTTACAGCAGCAATGTTCTTACCAATGTGTATATTTATCCATACAGGACCCACGTTTTCACAGGTCAAAAGTAAAATCCATTATAATGTTACGCATAGTGACTATTGGACTGCTGTACAGTACATACAGAAATAACACCTCAGTGGGCTCAGAGGCCAGTTTTATTCTCTGTTTCTCTTCTCTGGGTAAATATGATGATGTAAACTGTAATTAACTCCAATAGCTATCGTTTGGAAGCCTGAGGGACAGGCCTGCTCATGGCAACACTGCACTCATTTATCGGCTTCGGCCGCTGTGCTTTCTATCTTTATGGTGCACTGGAGACTACGAGGAAATGCTATTACACAAAGATGTTCTTTTTTTTTAATCCTCCCCCCAAACCGTCGATTGAGGCAAAATCCAAATGAAATGCCATGCAAATGAATCCAAATGGACTGCTAAATGTGTATGTGTGTGCGTGTGTGTGAAAAGGTTTTAAAGCGATGCCCCATGTAGAGCACCAACTGTAATACCCTTCACTAAGTGCTATTAAGTACAGAAAGAAGAAGAGAGATGAGAGAGAGAGAGAGAGAGACTTAGGGATGAGATTCAACACAACACCCACACCATCATTTGGTTTTTTGATGTCAATCAGCTGGATTGTCTACCAGGGCTGGAATGATGATGATCATCACTGGCGATGATGATGAGAATTGATAACAATTATGATAATTTAACGGCTAGACTGTGAGACGCTGTTCAAATTGTTCTTGCTAGCACACTGCTGTCTTCATACTTTTTTAGCATATATGTATAAGAATGTGTGAATATGCCCTAAAAGCATATGCCTTTCCTAGATAATGTGTGTATTTTTGTGTAAAGTGGCATATGTATGAGCATATGTGTAAAGAGATAAGAGTTCTCAAGCCGAGACTATGCCATCTCCTGAGGGTCTTTGAGTGAAATCTTCAGTGAGGAGAAGAAGGCACAAGGCAAAGAGATTCCAAATACAGGCAAGGGCACTCTCTACATACCAATGGGAGATGTTTGGCACGCCTCAGGTTCACCATAAACCCATGTGGGCTTTGGGAGAGCACCCAGCAGCAGGCACTCAAGTACGTTAGCATTCCAATTCATAGACCTCTTCATCGTGCCACAAGACTGGAGACTTACTGTTTGCTTCTCAAGTGTTCAGGTTTCCAATTGTCTCTCATTTAAGTCTGCCCAGAATGCCACAGGTGGCACACTATCTCATCAAGACATGTAATAGAGTGATGCTGCCAGTGTAGCAATCAGAATGGTGTAATGGAGCAAATCAAATTCAGTATGTTATGTTACAGACTGTTAGCGTACATTACAAAACACTGTCCACTGACAAGTTAATGTACTTGTTTAAGAGCACTTCAGCAGAATATTGACAACCAGGCCTCCTTTATCTGCACCAAGCCCCCTTAAGAACCCTATAGTTCAGCATACTCGAAATGAGCTCTGTCCACATCGAAAAGCCAAACATTTCATACCTAGTCCAGATTCTCAAAAGCAGGGTAAAAAGCCTGTTATAGCCTGTCATAGCTGCCACCCAACTGCATAACCTGTCCTGTTGGATTTTGCTCTCTTTTGTCTGCCTTTATGCACTAGTCTGGAGGCAAAAGTACCCTCCTGAAGGGATGTGGGGTTGTGTAAAGAATGAGAAACTTGAGTTTGAGACAAGTTCAAACTCTGCCTTCATTTGATACCTCGGCACACCAGGTGACTCACTGTGTGAAGTGGGTGCAATTGTTCATCTATTTGAAAACATCAGTCAAATTTTTGCTTGCTAATTCTAGGGTGTCAGTAGGAATCAAACCCAAACTACTCCACACTCATATCTTTTTAGATACACAAGACCACAACCAGGCTGCGCTCTCTTTTTTCTGCTTGTGTGCACCTTGAACACACAAGTGTAAAAGCAGCATTCATGGGATTATATTAATGAGCAAAATGCTGGTGTGAAGCAAAACAGTTCATGACTATAGTGGAAGTGTTTTAAGATTTAAAAAACACAATTCTTTTTGGAAGGAAATGGTGCTGAAAACTGTCTTTTTTTTTTGCCTTCTTTTTGTTTTTGTTATCCAGAACAAAAGCAGCCTACGAACAAACTGTTCAGGGCTTCCCAAAGTTGTGTGGAGGAGAGCCACAGCAGCACTGAAAAGCAATTGTGCTTTTCTTTTTAATTCTGCTTCTGCACACTTCACAAAGCCCAGACAATCTCTTGATAATACTGCTGCATCTCGATAAGAGGAAAAAAGAAAGCTCTCTATGTTTTTCACCGTCAGCGCAGTCAAGAAAAACTGTGAACTCAGAGAAGCAGTAGTGGAGTCAGGTGTGACAGGTCAAACACTTGTGGACACCTGACTCAGGATTCCAATAGATTTAGCATAACTGGTGATAATGCTAACAGGAACTCTACTGCATTAGCAATTATTGCTTGTTGTAAGATAGAGGGCTCGCTGAATGATAACTGCCCTGGCTGTTAAGCCTCTCATAATGTGGAGATATGGGGCGGGCCACTTTGAAAGGGACATTTGAGGCCCTATTACCCCTAAGCTGTTAAAGACGCCCAAATCTGGCACTGCTTGTCTCCAAACGAGAGGGATTAGTGTTGAGTTTCACTCTGATTCCCCCTGATAATATTCCAAGCTGTGGCAGTTAGGAGTACTTAGCCACTGGGCCCTATTAACGTAATGCACCCCCACTACAATGGCAGTAAAGTGACTAAAACAACTAAAGTCCTCCTTTGAGCGGTTAAATAAACATGGAGGTTGGTCATCGTCTCACGCCTGGGAATTGGAATCAAAGATGCCCACGAGTGCCACCTTTCACATGTCAGGCCCAGTCATTGGTATTCTGCAGAAGTGTGTATTTAAATGCGCTTTCATTTAAAACAGCAGCTTAAGCAAGACAAACGGAGACAGACAGAGCTCGCATATTGTCTGAGCTGCTGAAACTTTCTTTTTATTAGTCCACAAAGGTTCTTCACACTTTGGTTTTTAATGCACAGGCCGGCCACTCGCATCCCCTCCTAACACCAGCACACATACACACTCACCCTATTTGTTCTGCACATATTGGTTCCGCTAATGTTTTTATTTATGGCATTCCAGCATGACATCCTGCCATCCACCCACCCCATCCTCACCTCTCCACTCACCCAAGAGAGAAGTGAAAAAAAAAAAAAAGATGCATGACATATCGTGTTTGTATATATGTGTGTGTGTGTGTGATAGAGAAAGAGAGAGATGGAAGCAGACGAGCAAAATAAAGAAATAAATAAAGGGCCCAAATTCCTCATTTCTAATTCAGCTGCTCGTTCAGCTTAACCTCTCTCTCCTCAGCAATTAAAGCGCACGCCACATCCTTCACGCTGCGTACAGCCGAGGCTAAATAATGCAGGGGGCATCCAGCACCCGCATCCTTTATCATCCCAAATGACAGCCATTTGCATATCTCCCCAGTCAATTAGAGCGCGGCGGAATAATCAGCCCATAATTGGGGGAGAGCGTCGGTAATCACCCGCCCTGGCACACCGACAGGGCCATTGGAGGAGTGAGGGGGGAGAGGTTGTGTGTGAGTTGGGATGTTATGTATGTGTGTGTGTGTGTGTGTGTGTGTGTGTGAGTATGTCAGGGAGACAGTCCACCCGACTGCAGCCTCTTCACTTCAAACTAACACGTCCAAACAACCAGTCTAATTTCTCTATGGTTCCCTCTAATGCTCCCTGTCCTCCTCCTTCTCCTCACTAATTTGCATGTACCAGCTCCTTCAGTTCATTCTCCTCAAACATATTATTTCGAAGAGATATATTTCATTGAAATGAGTCGGTAAGGGACTTTTATTACCGTTAAAAAGTGTACATGAATGACAGGTTTCATCCTAGAATGCCATTCGTTCTCAAATGTTATCAAATGTTAATTGCTCGCCATTTAAAAGTATGAATAATGACATGCTCTTCAGGGATGCTACTGTATAAGTGGGAATTAAGAGTTCAAGATCACTAATGTTAATAATGATTTTTTTTTAATTCTAATGCTACTTAAAAACTACTCTGACTTCAGATGCGTCAAAGGTATAATTTCTTCATGTGACAATGAACTCTTTACATGTATAACTGAATGCATATTATTAAATTTCACAACAGGAAAGCTTTTCTCTTGTTATAAAGCAACAAATGTCAACGTTAACGTCAAGACCAGCATAAGACAGGCAGAGTCACCAGGGGGGAAAATCCCCTGCTTGTCCCTTTGGATGTAGACAATCAAAGTAGTTTCATGGGAAGTTTTCTTGGTAGCTTTGAAGTACAGTGGCTGCACAGTCTCTGTATTTCCTGCTGAAAGGGGAATGACCATTTTTGTGAAACAACATTTCCTTTAATACGCTGTAACCTCCCATTCCTCAGATTGCTTTGGTGCTGTCCTCTGAACATGACAAATAAAAGGATGACTTGAGAGGGAAAAAAAAAGAGAGAGCGAAAAAGAGGGGTTGACAGTAATGGGTGCGGTGGAGGTGTGTGTGTGCGTCTGTGTGAAAAGGAACATCAGAGAAACCCAGGCAAGGTTAGTTCCCATCTGCAGCTCCTTCCTTTTGTGTTTCCCCAGCTGCTTTCTTTTCCCTCTCGCCTTTGTATTTACTCTACCCAATCCAGTTCAGTGTTAGCCAGCGCTACCTCTGTGGTGTTTCAGGCCCACCGTCGCTTAGGAGACATGAAACGCACGCCATTCACTTCTTGATAGAAGTGGCAAGAAATAAAATAAATAAAATAAAATAAAAAAGAGGGTGTTAAAGCTGGTAGGAGGGGATGCAGAGACAGGCAAGGGCAGCGTGGGGAATGATAGCGGTGATTTGTTTCGATTTAACCTCCACATACGACTTCAGAGTACTGCAGGCGAGACTAACCTGAGACAAAGCAGAGTTTACACACAAACATAAAAGCCTTCAAGGAAAAAAAAACATACAAGTGGCAGCATCCTTAAACAGCTCCTACTGTCCACAGAGGGAGGAAACATTGATTTCCTTTTTTTTTTTTTAAGAGGGTGTCTTTCTCTGTTTAATCCCCCATTCCTCTACTCTCAGGGGATCTGTGGCATTTCCTGCCAGCCAGTCAGCCCTGTGCTGCAGAGACTTATGCATCACTGTCAGAATGACTCTGATCAAAAGACAGGAGACGGGAAGGGGAGGGGGCGAGGGAGTGGGCGAGTCTGGTTTGAGGGTCTGGTTTGATCGGTGCGATGCAAAACTCTTTCCCCATTGGATGTGCCGCCTGTCAGTGTGTCCACCTCAGTAATCCATCAGGCACTGCCGCTGATCAATAACAGGACTGGTGAAATTCAGAGAGATATCTTGTTGTGATCAGTATATCTGAAGAATTACTGCGCTGAAAAATTAACGCCTGATTTTCAATCCGTCCTTCACCTGGAGGATGGAGTGAATCAGTCAGTCTGGTCATGTTCTGCACATTCATTTTCTCTTTGTTTGAAACTTGAAAGCCTGTTGTCATATACAGTCATAAAAAAAATATTAGACCAACTCTATGTTTTCTTCAATTTCTTCTTCATTTTAATGCTTGGTACAACTAAAGGTACATTTGTTTGGACAAATATAATAATAACAACAAAAATAGCTCAAATGTGTTTAATTTAAGAGCTGGTATCTATCCATTTTCTATGATTTTCTTGATAATAACCAAAATCACATAGTTCTTACATCAATAGCTATGGCATGGTACTAACAAAAACAGTGCTTTTAGGCATTCCATGTTTTTTGTCACATGATACACACAGGAGTTCGTACCTGATTGCATAACCATTGTTCTTGATGACTTTTAAAGGTCTAATATTTTTTTCTGTGACTGTATTTACATTTACTGACTATAATTTTCTCAGTTACTTCTGAAATATAATGTGTATAAAAGTGTTTTACCTTCTTTTTTCATTTTTGCTTCTATTAAATAGATCACAAGTGGTACAATGCATGCACGTCTTTTGAATATTTCCTGACATAGATGAATATATAAATGCTCTAACACAAAAACAGACATGTAGCGGATTCATGATTGATTGACTACACAAACACACACTGAGCAACGCAGGGAGGCTGCAGCCCTCTCAGGACAGGCCCCAGCCCCGACGTCAGCCCACATTTCAGAGCGTTCAAACAAACTTTTTAGTGGTGAAAACAAATTGGGCTCACCATCAAAGAGACTTCTCAAAAAGCCATTTCTCTATGCCAGTTCAAAAGAGCCCTGGTTCGTAAACAGGCATGGAGAATTCACAGCGCAAGATATTGTAGGAGGTACAAACGGCTGGAGCTTCACCACAACAAAGGCAGAGGAGAAGAAGTGGAGGGGTGTAATTCATCACACACTCAACAAAAGCAAGTGTGACTGACTGTCCGTGACCAAAGAAACAAAACAAAACAAAAAAAAAACTTCTTAATTGGAGAAGCTGTTGTTTTTTTTTTTCATTTCAAACACAGTTCGTCTATTGTTTTTTTTCCTCTCCCTCCAATTTCTTGCTGCTCAGTCTGCCCTTGCCCTCTCCTCCTCCTCCCCAGTCTTCCTCTCCTCTCCTTTCTTTTTTCTCTCCTGTATCCCCCTCCATCCCTCCTCCCCCCGTTTCTTCATTAAAACAATTCACCGTGAGTTATTCTGGCCTCCAACTTAAATTAGAAGACAGACGGGGCTGCAGGAATTGCGAAAGACTGAAGGGAGAGGAGGCAAGAAAAGAACGGGTGGGTTTAGGAGGAGAAAAACCTTTGGGTCTTTTTACGGGCTTGGGAGATTTCTTAAAAAACAGACAGACGGGCAGACAGAGGCCTTGCTCCGCACACCATCCTTGCATCCTCCTCAGGCGAAATCTCATTTGTGGAGGAGTCAGCTAAAGACCAGAGGATAGAGAGAGAGCGATCGAATAACTGTAAGAAGCCGACTGGAGCCCGTCTCTCCACCGAGCCGTCATTAGCTATGCACAAGACAAACTGCTGACACCTCGTCGCACACAGCGTGCTGAGCAGGGCCTTGTGGGTAGGCAGGAGGAATCCATCCCTCCATCCTTCCACCTGTCTATTGACAACCCCTCCTCTCCACCCCTCCATCCCTTTGCCTCTGGTTTTTGCAATTACAATCAAACGGCAGCATCCAGGCCCTGAAGCGCTGACTGACGGCTTGGATTAACCGAGATATGGAGCGGCCTTGGGATACTGTGTGTGTGTTCCTGCCTGTCAGACAGTCTCCTGTCCATCTGAGTGTGTGTACCACATTCCTTTGTATGTGCAACATGTTTGAGCGTCAGCATGAATGTGTGGGTTTTTGTGTCAGTGTCTGCTCCTGTCGAATCACTCGATTTTCTCGGTGTTTTATTTGAGCGTGCGTGGATTCTTTGAGCATAAACTTGGAACCGCAGACTTGTGTGTAAATGACATGGGAGGCATACGTATGGAGTGCACTGGCAAGAAAGCGAGCGTGAATAACAATGCAATTACACATTTCGATTAAATCACACTGTGTGGATCATTTGTTTCTGTTGGCTGCATTTAGGAAATGTATCATCAACTGATTATTTTAGCGAAGGCATGTGACTTCAAAGGTTGATAGATTTTCATGTGTGATTTCAGCAGCATATTAACAATTCTAGACAATTAAAGGGTATGCTCAGATATAGCTTGCAAAATAATACAACTTCTAAATTGCCTTTGTGTGCACAGTAATTTGCAGAACAATCCAGATTCTCCGTTCTACAGAAATAACAAACTGAGACAGGGAGAAATGTCATAAAAAGTGACAACACAAGCAAATCCAAATGTTGAAGATATGGAAGGAAATCACAAAGCTGTCAGACTAAAAGGAACAAACACACAGACACACACCCTCTGAATTAACTTCACTGTTGCACTGCCGCTATCGAGCAAGCCATGTCAAACATGCAACCGAACAGAAAACCGTCCCTCAGAAGGCAGCAAATAAAGGAGGAGGAGGAGGAGGGGGGGGTGAACAAAAACACGTCAATCTGCTTTGTCCAAAAGAATCTGAGCTGCTCTGCTGTGTCTTGTGTGGGATTGTTTCTTTAACTCTTCCCTGCTAGACAGCGACGTCATCCATCAGAGATGACAAATGTGACATGACAGCTCTGCTTGGGAAGCTGCTGTGAGTACAGACAGAAAACTACTTACAGCAGAGTGTGTAACGAGGGGAGGTTTGCCAAGACAGAAGAGGTTTGGGTCTTGTGTTCTTCATCTGCCCCATGTCTGAAGAATAAAGTCTGCATGTTTTTTTTAAATAACGTCTTTTGGATGGAGTGTACAGCATCCCTATTTAACGCAGAATTAACCTTCATTTTTCATTTCTTTAACTTTATTTATTTATTTATTTACACAGGGACAATAAATAATATACACTGACCTTAAAGAGGAAAGATGCATTGTACCAGGTTGTAGCACTAGTGCTAATTTCCACCTGTGGTCCCTGGGCAGGCTGGTATTATCATTAATAAAAAGCAGATACTGATAAAAACTAAAACATACAATAATGCATTTATATCACTCCATCCATATAAAAACATTTTATAATTCCAGCCATATAAAAAAAAAAAAAATCATTCATATCCAATCACTGACTCTTAAAAATACAGATATTTTAATTCAAGATTTGTGTAATAAAATACACCAAATATTTTGAGCGGCTCAGTCATACTTCTGTGTTTGTGCTGCATTCCCCTAGACCAGGCTGCTTTTGTTATGTTCGATGACATTTAACCTCAACCGTACCTTAATTGTACCGTACTTAGACCTGCCGCCTCCAAATCTAAGAGGATTTATGAGACGCTTTTCTGTGAAACATTAAAAACACCAGGAATTGTGACACATGTCAGCTACAACTTCACATAAGATCTAAGGAGGGCATCTGGGCACATTCAAGTATGAATACACCAACAAAACACACTCAGATTCAACATTCTTATCAATCAGCTACCCACTTTGCATATTCATGGGAACTCGTCCTGGATGCCCTCTCCCTACTCGGCCTGACGGAACAGAAACCAGCTAACCAACCAGAACGTCCTCTCTGAGCTTGCGAGCCAATGGTCGCCGGGCTGTGTGTGCGTGAGGGCGTGTGTGCGTGTGTGATGTAAGCACAGTGAAAGGAGAGGTGACAGCGGCGCGAGGCTGATCTAATAAAAGGAGAAGATGAAACGCTGTCAGATGCCGTGGCGAGCAGCTCAAGCGCCAGCAACATTCGGTAAAACACACATGCGTCTCCTCCCAGACGGTCTCGCACACTATCTCTGCCTTACACACATGCACACGCACATCTGACATGCACATTTCTGTGTGATCGACAGTTTCATAGTGTCGTAGCTGAGGTGTTGGCCTATAAAAAGCAGTGCTGATATGATTTAATGGGCGAGTCTTATTATAAGACTGTCGCTAGGCCAGTGTAATCTGGCAAGCGCTCCAGGGCACAGTGCTGAGACACATGCACTACAATACTCCACAGCAGATAATATTGCTATGTGCTACATTGCTATTATAAGATAGAGCCATTTGCCACACTGATACACCGTGTATAAGACTGTCATTTGGGAAGGAGTGATTTATGACTGCGAGGCATGAGAATAAAGACAGATTATTTTTATTCATGTGTCTTTAGAGGCCAACTTCATTTCTTTTTTGTTTGTACTGTACTTATTTTTATACGGAATCAAAGGGAAATCTGCACAAAACACACATAACACCATATGGGCTTTGTGGTATTTATATAAGCCCTGCAGAGTGCAGACCACCCACTCAAAAAAACTGCACAATGTCACTTTGACATTGATTCTGAATCTGCACTTAATAGAACAAGATCCCTCTGTTAGCTGTCGTCCAATTTTTGCTGGGACTAAATTGCTATTAATTATAAATAGCGAAGCAGCTGTCTTAAAATATATGACATATCTACTAGGGTATTAGACACTGTGGTGATATTGCCTCTCCTGCCACTTTTAATATCAGCACCCTGGCTCCAATCACGGCCTAATAATGGCTTCTCATTATGAGGTGTATGTGTGTGTGGGGGGGAGGCTTCAATTTCACCACTTAAAAGCCACAGATGACACCTTGTAAAAAGTTAATTTCATTTTAGACATTTACGGAATAGGGCTGTAAATTTAAGCTCTCGAGGTGCGCCGCGAGGCTATCAGCTCTGATAATTGAGATATTGAATAATTAGATGCAAGCGATTTATTATGTGAATAAATGCAAAGCAGGTGTGAAAAAGTAAAAACTTGATTTGAGAACAGTGGGAGAAAAGTGTCTGTTTTCACACAGAGCGGAGGGGGCCATTGTTCCCTGGGTGTAATGGCAAAGTTGGACAGGAGATGGCGCTGTGCTTGCTGTGAGCACCGTGAAGCATGTGATCAAACTCTGAACAGCAGAGGGGTGCGTTCAGGATCAGGCAACATTGTTCACTGTTTCTTAATGTGATTCAAACTAGGAAACATGAATTTAGACGGACAGTAATTGATAAACATAGTGTCTAAAAAACTAAATATCATTCTATGAATACATCTCACTACAGTGTTTATGGGTTTTGGCAGCAGAATAATACACCTATAAAATTCTCCATGACTTTATCTTTTGTGAGATGTTTATTATGCTTCTAAAATTTCAAATGAGGTATTTTTGACAGGTGGGATTACACTGTTTGAGGACTGTACAGACTCACTTAACATGATCACTGTTTCAATTCATCCATTTGTGTAAACACAGACGCACAAACACTCACACCGTGCGAATTCATGGTCATTATGAGACAAGACAAAAAAAAGAAAAAAAAAAATCATTTCTTTTCTTCAGGAGTCCCCCCTCTCCCTCCCTGTCTCAATTCCTTGTTCGCCAAGCCTTTCATTTCCCAGATTGTCTCTTTCTTTTTTTTTAATATAAAAAGAGGCCGCTGCCAGATTTATCTTTAAACTGCGTTAATTTTTTCTGTCAGATGAGATGGAGTTTGGCAAATAGAGGTAGAGAAGGACTTCCTCCTGACTGTATAACCCATCACACATGCCATCCAAGCTCTTCCTGTTACTCCTCACCCTCCACGTCCTGCATCCAGACACCCCCGCCACCACCTCTCTCTCATGGCCTCTGTCTTAATTTCACAGGGGAATCATTTGACAGATATTGCCCTTGAAGAGGCAGCCTGTGCCTCGCCACTGAGAGCAATGGGGGGTTGGGGGTTGTGGGAGTGGGAAGTGTGTGTGGGGGGGGTGATGGAGG
>JAPTGZ010000016.1:17234695-17245512 GCA_029814645.1 Fowleria isostigma | reverse complement strand
AGTACAATGCCATAGATATTGATGTAAGAACTTATGTGATTTTGGGTATGAAAAAAAAAACAAAAACATGGAAAATGGATAGATATCAGCTCTGAAATTAAACTATCAAAGCTAGTTTTGTTGTTATTATTATATTTGTACAAACAAATGTACCTTTAGTTGTATCACTTGTACCATTAAAATGAACAAGAAATTGACAAAAACATAGGATGATCTAATAATTTTGTTTGCGACGTATATATATTTTTATGTCTAATGTATTTCAAGTGTGTAAATAATATGCAGACAGTTCAGGAAGAGACAAGAACTGGTTTATTCATGAAAACACATGCAGATCAGAACTGTATTTATCAGGCACAAGACATTTGTTAAAGACTAATATATTCCAATGAATTAAAAAAAAACACAAAATAAAGTCAGTGTTGTTTACATATCCTAATTCCGTAGATATAACAGTTTGTGGTTTGGTGTGTCTCTGCTCTGGTGGATGTGTCTAATGAGCGATCCTTCCCTTCCAGCGCTCCCAGTATCAAACGTCTCCTTCCACTCCACTCGTTTACCCGGGGACTGATTCTCTATGAAGTCGATGCTACTGCTTGTTCCAGTGCTTCGGCTTCAAACGCCGACGTGCCTTTTGGGGCTGCACACATATCTGCTCTCTTCCTCTTTCTCTCCTCCTCTTCCTCTCTCTCTCTCTGTTCCCCCCTTTTCAAGTCTTCCCAGGCGTCTGCGAGTCTTTGTCTTTTCCCTCTTTCTTCTTTCAAGGCAAGACAGGTGGGAGCAAACAGCCTGGCAGTTTTTCCTCTTCTTTTTATCTACTTTCTTGTTTTCTTTCTGTGGCTGCTCTCTCTCTCTCTCTCTCTCTCTCTCTCTCTGCCCCCCCCTTCCACACAACCACCCCCTTGAATCGCTCTGTTTCTCCAAATTGAACTAAGAGAAATCACTGATCTACAATTTTGAGGGAGGGAAGTCAGCTTTGGTGTATTTTCTCACGTACACACAAACACAGGGTGGATTGAGCCTGCTGTATGTATGTATGTACATACTACTACACAAACAGAGAATGGGATTAAATAATACAAGCTTAATCCAACTGTGATTCACTTCCAAATAATACACTCATATGGAATGTCGGTTAACTGTTACCCATAGTAACACTACCATGAATGTTACATTACCATTATTGTTCCTATTTCACACATATTTTGGTTATATAATGGAAATAATGTTGAATGAGTTTATTATAATCTAGTATAGGCCAACAAGAGCATTTGCTTTTCTTTCTTTCTTTCTTTCTTTCTTTCTTTCTTTCTTTTTTGGACAGGGACAGTGCAGTCAAACGTAGTTACAGCTGATGTGATAGCTAGTGCCAATTTTCAACTCCTGTTCCTGGTTGGGCTTTTCTACAGCACTACAGTACATAACAATACATTACAATACAAAATAGAGTGGGAAAAAAAAAAGACACTATTCTATATAAAAACACAATTATCCATAATTACTGCAGAGCATTTACATAGTATAAAACATTCATTCACTCACACACCTACACATAATGCATACTATTTACAAATGGACACGGTTTTGATGTTTAATTTTTAAACTTGTTTTACATGTGTATAATGACAGTAAAGCATTCTATTCTATTCTATTCTATTCTATTCTATTCTATTCTATTCTATTCTATTCTATTCTTTATTGTCCTGGTTTGAAGTTTAAAGACATTAGTAAGTATCTGAAACTTCATTGTGTTCAGTTATTGATGAGAAATGGGGGTGGGATTAAATGTTTTCTTCGTCCCACTTTTTGAGAGTAAATAAATTAATTCAAACTATTGAACTTGCATGCTTTCTGTTGAATGTATCGCATTATCAGATACTGTTGTATGCAGGTCGTTTGTGTTGTAAATGCTTACTCAATTGGTCAAAATAAATGAAATGAATGAATGAATGAATGATGAATGAATGTATCTTCGTGCTAAGTGTTCTATATTGGATTTCTGAGATGTCAAATTCTAGGAAGTAGTTCAGAATTTTGACTTAATTGTCTTTTCCTTATTTAAAGGAAACACACGCTTTATTTCAGTGTCGTAGCTGGTGTACTCAAACCCTGAGCCACAGGAGTTCCATATTTGACTCATTCTTAGCTTTGCTCCTGCTCCTCCTTACTTCTATTAAAAAACACCCCTTAATAATTGTATGTGAAATGGAGATAATTTTTCATACTATAGACATGGACCCCATGTCCCTGATCCTGTTTCTTCCAAGTAAATATGTGAAAACAGAAGCCGGCAAACAACTGTATAATATTCTAATGTTTGCAGCTAGGAAAAATATTCTTTTGCATTGGGTCAATGATAAGATTCTGTCTGTCTGTGGTTGGCGCAAAATAATTTTTGAACTGATCCCCTTAGAATATCTTATCTTACTCTACATGACAGGGTGGATCAGTTCTATAGAATGTAGCGCCCATTTTTGGACTATATCGGGCCAGACCTCTCTTCTATTTTTATTAAATGGACCGTTGTGCACCTGAATAATATTCATAAATGTGACTCCTGTACACTGTAAGTGTGAAAGTGTGACCTACCACCTTTCGTATTATGCTATGTTTCTATTCCTCATGTAAGAGCTCTTATGTAGGTTTTATTGTGTCTAATTTTGAAGACACTGTTCTGTTAAATGAAAAACAAAAATTGCAATAAAAACAATGAAACAAAATAAAAAAAACCCCTCAGCAATATTCAGAAGTACTGCAAAAAAAACAGCATCATGTCCTAGTACTGTATCTACACTGCTGCAGAATAACAGCACATATTTTTAAACCCAAACTAAACCCAAATAGTAGGTCAGAAATATCCAAATAAATGTGAATACAGCTGTGTTTCTTCACCAGAACTGTATTCCTTGCGAGGAGAGAAAAAGGCTTTTAAAAAATCAGCATTTAGATAGGGAAACTCTGGGACATACTGCATTTAATATTACAATGAACTTAAAAAAAATATAATTGAACAGCAAGTGGTCAAAGAGCAGAATCGGCCCTACAGGAGGAAAAAGCCAAGTTAATTTATGAGCAAAAATCCTATTAGCATGTGTCTAGTGGCATAAAGCCATCAGAAATAAACAGAGAGAAGAAAGCTCAATTTAAAATGAAATGCGCTGTGTGAGGGGAAAAAGGCTTTCTCTCTCTGTCTCTCATTGCTTCCTCTGAATCGCTTTATTACTCTCCTCCAAAAATCATCCCAATTACAGAGCTAATTTTAGCCTTCAGTCGGTGCGCGTTTGTGTGTTTTTACCTTTCCAATAGATGGGGGAAAAAAAGGCTTAATACAGCAGGCAGAGGTCGAACTAACTAACCTTTGTTGGCTTCATATAGCTCATAACACCCCGTAACACAACACTGAACTGATACCAAGTGTGTGTTTGTGTGGAGACGCAGAAGAGGAAAAAGAGAACGAGACTTAACAGCATGCTGTATGTGCTCTCTTCCCAAAAAAAATGTGTGAAAAGGAAAGAGACAGCTTGCATGAAAATCCCCACATTTGTGAGTTTGCCTGTGTTTGTGTGTGTTTGAGCTTAGTGCATTATGTTGCGGTGTGTTTTTGAGTGTACACAACTGCCAAAATGTCATTCCAGTAACACAACGATCATCAAAGCCTGCGCCAGCTATCCTAAAGACCATCTAGTGATATTCATAAAGAGCATAGCAGATAACAGCCTTGTCATGTTAGCTCCTCCATAATCCAGACGTCTAGCCTTTCATCTACACTAGTTTGTGCGTTTGTGTTTGTGTGTGTGTGTTTATGTGTGTGCGTGAGAGAGAGAGAGAGAGTCAGAAAGAGGATGATCATATATGCTCCTGTTGTTAAGGCTTATCACCGAGATCAGAGTGATGTCAAAACAACTGTGCGCTGGCAGGTGATGACACATACACACAAACACGTATAGTACAAACGCACACGCCGCCATTTGAGCGTGCACGCGCCACCAGGACACACACACACACACACACACACTCATTTTGCAAACACAACCGAGCGCAACCACGTGACATCGGCGAGGACACACATTCACAAAAACCACGCACGCACGCACATAGTATTTCCCTTCAGACAGGTGTAGTGGAGTCAGTCCAGGTATTTGAGCTGTTGTAGCACAGCCAGCAACAGCCTCAGTCTAATTACCTCTGGGACGCCGACATCACGCCAGCAGCAAAGCAGGTGTGTGTGTATGTGTGTGTGTGTGTGTGTGTGTGTGTGTGTGTGTGTGTGTGTTTGAGGCAGAAAGTGAGAGTCATAACTGTGTATTTGTCTCTGTAGGCGTTCCAAATTGAAATGTATTTTGAGAGAGAAATGTTAATAACAAACCTTGATCAATATTTCACAAACCACAGTTGATTTTCCTGCTAACAGGTTCACTAGTTTGTACCCAAATGTGGATTAAAAATGAAAAAGAAAACAATCTGGGGGATATTTCTGACAGCATCAACTCTGACATTTTAGTATGTCGACGGGTCTGCTGGGGTTTGGAACTGATCATCCGATGTGATCAAAGATGGAGGGTTTTTTTTTTGTTGTAAATAGGTAGAGATGTTAACAGTGTTGGAAGGGTTATTACCTCTGCCAAGGAGGTTATGTTTTTGCCGGCGTTTGTCTGTCTATTAGCAACTTTACGTAAAAACTACTGGACGGATTTTGATGAAATTTTCAGGACATGATGGAAATGACACAAGGAACAATCAGTTAGATTTTGGGAGTGATCTGACATTTTACTCCCGTCCAAACGTGCTAATTCGGTTCAAATGGTGCTAGTTACGATCTCTGCTCTCTCCTCCATGTGGGTGTGGGCGGGGCTACCTGCGCTTCACTGAGTTGTGTGTGTGTGTGTGTGGCAGGGGAGGGGGGGGACTATCATGCTTGGTGGAGGTCTGTGATCTCCGAGTGCTTTTCTAGTTTTTGAAACGTATTCCGTTACAGATTACAGAATATATGCCCAAAAAAGTAATCTGTATTGTAATCCAATGTTGTATTGTAACATGCCACAAGTTGGATAGAGGAGCTACTCATAGGCACACCTATATTTATTGTATGTATTGTATACGTTGTGAGTATGAGTATGGTTTATTTATGCTTTATAGTTAATCAAGCAGTGTTGGGAAGGTTACTTTTGAAATGCATTCCATTACAGACTACAGAATACATAACCAAAAAGTAATTTTTACTGTAATATGTTACTCAATCTGAGTATCATAATCTAAATACTTAGATTACTTTCACATTTTCTTGAATTGTAACCATATGAATGTAGTAAATCACCCCATGTTTACTATGTTGTAAAAGTGTGTTTAGAGCTGAATGAATGTATTAGGTCTAAGCCTCATAAACACATATGAACATGTGATGTACAACCCGAAGCATATTATTGATGTTTTTCTGGTTATAAAAAAAGATTAAAAAAAAGTCCCAATATTAAAATATTCACATCTGTATTCTTTTTGTTGCACTGCATGGTAATATTGTGTTCTCCTTCCTTATCTCTCTTTAAAGTGAAGTACCGCTTGTATCTCCAACCGAGGTATGTGTTCTTCTTGCCACGCCTCTGACTCCGCCTCCATTATCCTGACCAGGACTTGATGGACTGACTCATTTCCACAACTTGCACTCGACACTAATCATCTGAATATTGGTCACATTTCAAGGGATTAATGGAAATGCATGGCAAACTGGATTTTTGAAATTATAGAAAATAACAGAAAGTAATTGATTGATTTTCTTAAAAATGTAACTTATTCTGATTACCATGTAACTGTAACAGAATACAGTTACTGATATTTTGTATTCTAAATACATAATCCTGTTACATGTCTTCATTACTCCCCAACACTGGGTGTTAATAGAATATGGAGAGAATCCTCTTCTCTTTAAAAGCCATGATTTATAGATGGAGTGAGGTATTAAGAATACCAGCCAAAATAGACACAGAAGAGAGAAAACTCAACTTTATCGACTCAACTAAAGGGGAGCATCTCTGGGAAACGCTGCCCAAACACAAACATAAACTCAGGAAGATGTCCAAAAAAACCAAAAACAAACAAACAAAAAAAAAAAAACACTACAAGGTATCTGTTTGCTGTGTTGTTTCATCTTGTTATTTATGCATTTTGTATGTGCTGCTTCATGTCTGTGTGTGCTTCTCGCTCCTGTTTCAGCATTTCCGCGAGAGATCAGCAGCAATCTCCCGCCTAGCCCAATCAATAGCTGGTTACTGCAGCCTAATGTCTTCCACAGAGAGAGCTGACACACATACACAAGCAGATAAACACCAGTGCAGAGGCATATGTTAACATGCATAAAGGACGAACACGGAGGAAATGTGAGAGGAAACGGCGGAGTGCACATAAGCATTTAAAATAACATCAAAATCTTTGACAATATATCGTCTAACGTACGTGTTGCCTTATGAAACATGCTAATTTCCAAGGTCTCTGGTAAACAAATAGCTCTCAGGGGGCAGCGTTTCAGCTAAACGGTCTAAACCCCGTCAGCTCAGAGGAGAACAAGACCATGTTTGAAAAAAAAATAAAAAAAAAACTGAGATGAGATAAAAGAGGAGGGGGAGGAGGAGACGAGCCATTAATATAGAGAAAGAAACCAAGCAGGAAATGAAAGTTTAGATTCCTTCCTTCATCTGCTGAGATGGGTTTTATAGCTAAAACCTGTTTAAGCAATTGGATCTGTCATTTTATTTTTACGGCGCAGGAAAAAGTGTTCTAAACCATTTGGGCGATTTCTTCTTATATTTTTACCATCAAATCCTTTGCTTTTAGAGGATGCTTTTTTTTTTTTTCCTAAGAGGTGATTACTTACAAGCGGTTTAATAGCAGAAGAAACCTAAACTCTTTGATGTGATGACAGGTGAGGAAGAGGTCAAAAGGTCAGAGCGGTTCTGGCTTAATAACATTTCCGGGATCAATAAAAAGAATCAAGCGAGACAGCTGTGTTTTGATAAGACATCCAACTTTACAGATCCGGACAGCATTGTAATGCTTCAGAGAGAAGTTAAAGTGAGTTTTGAGCCCATAACAGCAGATGCTGAGCGACTCCGCTGCTCCGACTGGACTTCTAAGTGTATTTCTTCACAGTAATTGAGGTAAAGTGAGGCTGTGTCTACAGGAGCTGTCTACCACTCACCGCAAGATGAAGACTTACACCACAAAAGACATTTAAGGAGGTTTTTGAAAGAGAAGGGATCACATCAGATATGCCTCTGCTGGCAAACGCTATCAGTGCAACCTCTGCACAAGTATTAAATGCATGCTGGGAAACAGGATGTCGTACAAGACGTGAGGATGGATAGATTCTGACAGTTTTCAGCCTCGTGTTATCACATTTGATCAGGATTTGATTAACAGACAAGGATTCTGTTCTAGTCTATTTGAGCATTTCCTTTTAAATCATCTGAACCCTGTGACCTTTGACCTCCACCTACAGTCATGGATATGAGGTAGCTTTGTAACTGGTTCGCACGAATACAGAAAGTGTTAAAAAAAATACATTTAAAACACACACACACGCCCACTCCTTCACAAACATCCACTTCCATTTCCACACACACTAACAACAACGCAGCATCCTTTTGTTTGAGCCTTTGTTTTGCCGTTTCTACTTTTTCCCTGGCTGAGGGTTTGAAAGTGATTACCGATGCGGTCCACTTCATTAGCATGAGAACAAAAACAGTGTGGGGAACACATTATCACTTCACAGAGAAAGACCGAGAGCTGTCTGCCCGTTTGTTTACGCTGCTGCGTTCGGACATTTTCTACCAGCGCCACCACTGCCGTCTCACGAGGACGGCGTTTTCTGCTGGAGGAAGCAGCTGAGCCGGGAGGGAAAGAAGATGTGTGGAAGAAAACACCAGCGGACAAAGAGGCGCTCACAGAAAGAAGAATAACACTCTGATATGTGTTATGCAAAACAAAGTGCATGCATCAGTCAGGGTTACATACAGACTGAATATTCAGTTGTGCATAGCCACAAAATATTCTCATCTGCTGTTTGTCCCTTTCACTCTCTGTACAGTAAAAACATATTCACCGTGTTATCACGTATGAGGCACAAACTGGCTCAATTTACTGTAGAGGTAGAAGACACATCGTGCTGAAGCTTCCAGAGTCTATATCGCTGCTAGGATGTCTTTTGTTGTTAAGCTCAACAAGCACCAACCCCTACTAAGGTGTGTTTGAGCATAACACCGAATTTAAAGAACAGCAGTGTATATAACTGGTGTGAAAGTGAGCAAAGTGCTGTAAACAGCAACAGGGATGCGAAAACACATCAGAGTTTCCTATGTATAAAATGCCCACAACATTAAAACACCAGTAACACTTAATATTATGGTACACATATTCAGTATTTAACTAGATGCATAGTAGCATACATTTTAGTAACATATTAGTTTTAAGCAACACTTCACTTTACATTATTCATTTGCATACTATAACATTTGTAGTACAGTGGTTAAGGGAAACACTACACACATCTAGATACAAGCACGCAAATTTTAGATATATGCTTTAATATATTGTTTTTCAAATAAGAGGTGTCACTGCTGTGGCCTATATCAGACTTTTAACCATAAAATCATAAAATTTTATGATCTTGTAAAGATAGGAGCATGATCTTGGTGTCTACTCTTATGTTTTCGAGTACCAGTGGTGTCATTACAAATTCAGTTACTACTATGGTGTTCTGGATTTTCAAGGTGGTCCAAATAGATACCTCTTCATTCATCATAAATATACATTTCAGACATATAAATACATACTGTTAACAAATAACAGCATTATGCCACTTTGTCTGCAAAGTGACTTTTTGGGTGAAAAAGTCATTATTCTCAATTTTTTTGGTTGAATATCTTGACCTAAAAATGTTGGCACCATTGAATTCCTTGTAGTTGAAAACAGAGTAGGAAGTTATTTTATGGCTGAAAGTCTGATGTAGGCCGGACATTATTAAATGGCTGATTTAGCCTCATTACCATGAACAGACTTTTTTGACAACACTTCTTATTTAAAAGATACTATATTGAAGCATATGTCCTGAAATTTACAAGCTTGTATCCAGATGTGCCTGACTCTTTTGGGTTTTTTTTAACCATAGCCCCTGTACTATTGTATTTTTGTGTTTTAGTAAAACAATAGACCATATTTCTTAAGTGGTAATAAGTATTCTTGTAATGCTACCACCTCATTAAGATGGTAATGATAAGCAAATTCTATTAAAGTGTTATTTATGTACAATAACCTCCTCACTTATTACCAATAAGGAGGGACTAGGAAGTTATTGAGGACAAAAATACTCAATGGTCAGGCAAAACACGATATTATTAAGTGCTTTATAATGTCTAATAAAGAGCCAGTATGCTACTAATATGCACAATGGTGACTATGTGTACTAATATACAGTACTACTCAGACATCTTCCATTACTTTACAGTCTAATCATTACAATGTACATGCGATACTTTCCCACTTACACTCCTCTCATTCTTTATGTAAATTAATTCAGGTCACATCATATTGCAGGAGAACATAGGTCTGACCTTTTTTTTTCATTGATTACTTTCCATGCTATGTTACCCTGTGTATGTGTCATATGTGATGATAAATATTAATAAAGAATTTCTGCAGTGGGCTTTAAACTATGCTTGCTCATATCTGCTGGAAAATCATGCATTCTCTCAGCAAGAGTGTTCTGAGGTAGAATAATCGCAGATATTGAAGCCTACATTAAATGGATTTTGACATCAGAAATTTCATGAAAACTACAGTAAAAGTATTTAATTCCTTGTTGCCAGGGGCTCACCGGAGTCTCACCAAAGACCCGTGTGAGGCTGTGAACCACAGTATGAGAACCATTGGCCTTGTAAACTTCAATTTTAAGCCTTAATCCTCCTCCTCCTTCATCCATCCTTTTCTCCTCTCCCTCTTTCTTGCAGCCTAAAGGGAGCTGTGCAGGAGAGAAATATAGAGCAAACAAGACTGTAGCGCTCCAGAGAAAGCTATTTGGAGCTGGATGACCCCGGGGTCAGCTGGCTGGCTTGCTTCCTGGTTAAAGGGGATTGGTGGGAAATAGAGGCAGCTCCGATTAGCCAATCACAGCGCTGAGAGCGGAAATCGATGAGGTTCCACAGAAAATGTCAGCTGGGACTGACCTTTCTGAGACTACAGTCAGAGACGGGAGGAGGAGGAGAGGAAAAAGGAAGGGAGGATGATGAAAGGAGAGAAGAGATCTGGATCAAAAGGGTGTGAGAAATGGGAGAAGAAAGGAGCAGATGTGGAATTTTATTAAAAAATGAATCAAAATAAAAGGAAATATAGAGTATGAGAGCACATGAGTGGATTGGCTGCCGCTACCTCGGCTGAATCCCATTGTGCTAAATATAAAGAGCATTTCTTGACACTTGAAACTTCCTTGTGATTAAAGACAGAAGATGTAATAATAGCAGGTCAGAAATAAAGTAATATAATAACTGCTGTACTTTTAATTATATCATAAAAACCTTTCAGGACGTTTCCTCGTCTCTGGTTATCTGTCTTTATTCTGACACCAACATGCAACGTTTCCTGTCGTAGCAGAGGGAAAATTAAGTTGGCAGAGGAGTTTGAGAGGAAATCATTTCTGAGATGGAAAGAACGAGAGAGAAAGGAGGTGGAGAAGGATGAGGTGACCTTTACTGTCTCCTGCCCTGACACTTCTTTGTCTTAAACCAGCCTCACTGGGACCTGAGAGGATAAAATGAAACAGGGAGAGGAATAGG
>JAPTGZ010000016.1:17166596-17182106 GCA_029814645.1 Fowleria isostigma | reverse complement strand
TGTGTGTGTGTGTGTGTGCGTGTGTGTGTGCATAATGAGGTATGAGTGGATGAAGGAGAGGAACAGAGTTCAGTTTTCTTATACTGTTGTCGTGGTTACAGACAACAGTAACCATTTAGACTTCTGTTCATATAGCACACTGTGGAATAAGTCCGGTGATCCTTAGACTGTTCAGCCGGACGTGTAGCAGTTCAGTTTAATTTATTGAGCCCAGTATCCTAAAAAAGTTACCACACAGGCCTTTACAGAAATTGTTGGATTGATATATACAAAAAAAAAAAAAGATGTAGATGTGACCAGGACTGATGGACATCCATTTGCTGACGTAGTTCCAGCCTGTATGGATGCAGTAGGATGGAGGTACATGCAGACAGCCGAGGGGGTCCATCTAGTCGGATGAGGGTGACGGGGTCCATCCACACAGGTGAGCATAATGGAGGAGGTCACAAATAGCCTATAATAATTCTTCATTCTAACCATAATGCTGACAGATGAATGGAAACAGCGGGAGAGGAGGCGTTCGTTCTGGGTTAAATAGTGAACGCACCTTTTAGCACACCTTTCAACGCAAATAGTGAGCTAATGATGGTTTAGTGAGTCCAACAAGCCCAGAAACAGATTTTGCATTCATTCAGCCTCTGCATTCACTGTCCCATCGTTAGATCGCTGTTTGTGTTGAACAGGTGCGTTCACTATTTAACGCAGAAATGAGCCCCAGACCCAAATAACCGGAGGACAAGAGTCCACCCTGTTCCTCTCAATCTGCAGAGTGATAATTCAACTCTTCTATTTAAGTCACCAATATGCTGTTAACATAATATCTTTAAATAATGCATTTATTTTCTGAACCCACTTTATCCTCACTAGGGTCACAGGCGTCGCTTGGAGCCTATCTCAGCTACTTAAGGGCGAAGGCGGGGTACACCCTGGACATTTCACCAGTTCATAATACAAACACAAAATATTTCATCATTCTACCAGTAGTAATCCTTATATAGTTACCCATCTCCAACTATACACCAAAAAAACTCATGACTGCACAGGAGAATCACTGATGCTAATGCACTTGTTTTTATAGCGTTAAAAGTGTTGGTGATGCTAAATATAACTCCTGTTGTCCATTGTCATGATTCTCATAAAAAATCCCAAAATGTCCAAATCTCTGACATTTTTTCAGCAATTATTTTGTAACATGTACAATAACAGAATCCAGAAATAGAAATTAAAGTGAAAATCAAATCAAATCAAATCAAATCAAATCAAATCAAATCAAATCAAATCAAATCAAATCAATTCACTGGATTTGCACAGATTATAACCAGTATTCTTTTCTGATTAATACTGTAAGCCTGTATATTTGCACACTAAAAATCCACTCATTACGTCTGCATGTGTTAGAACAAAACATATTAAACGGAAGTGACATATCACAATGTGAGCGGAAGAAAATAACAGGAAGTTTGAGTTTAGAGTCACTATGTATAAACTCTGACAGAAATCTACAGTTGCATGAAAAATTATGAGACCATCGAAAGTTATCAAAAACAATGGTCATGCAGTCAAGTACTACCTCCTGTGTGTATCATGTGACTAAAACAGAAAAGAAAACATGGAATGCCTAAAAGCACTGTTTTTGTCAGTACAATGCCAGAGATATTGGTGGGATTTTGGTTAACAAGAAAACCAGGGAAAACGGCTAGAGATCAGCTCTTAAATTAAACTCTTATGAGCTATTTTTGTTGTTATCATTATATTTGTCCAAAACAAATGTATCTTTAGTTGTACCGGGCATTAAAATGAACAAGAAATTCAAGAAAACATAGGGTGGTCTAATCCTTTTTTTCTCGACTATAATGGGCTAATCGAGTGAAACATGTAAACCAGGGTTTTTTGATTATTACATTTCTAAGATGCATGTGAATTTATTAGATCTGAATGGTTCTATCAATTATCTGATTACTCCCAGTTATCAGATTTTTATGGTCATGTAAATGCCCATAAAGCTGGAATAATTTTGTTTTCAGACATTTGTGTTTTTAATCCTATTTATACACATCGGTAATCACCTCTGATCAAATTCAATAATCACATACTGAGTCCAAATTACACTTTATCCATCAAGAATAAATTACTTTGTCACAATCATTTCATGAGAAGAGGTACAAACATTTTATTCCGACTTTATAGGAAACAGTGTGTAAGTACACATTATAATGATTTCATTCCACAAGTGAAGTGTCCAGAAAAACATGTTGCGATGATAAATATAAGTGCAACTCTGCTGTCTCTATCCAGACAAATGGACCACAACAGACTTTAAAATGTTTGTAATGCAGGAGGCCCTTACTTAAAGAAAGGAGGATATATTTGCTGGCTCTTTAAGGCACAGTATAACACAATGCATCATGTTGGTAGAGTAATACATCCTCGTCTACAAGCTCTGTGTCTTTCCCAGAACAATACGATTCTCTTATTTAATCTATTTTAGAAGATTGAGTAGTGGCGGTTAAATGTGGATCACCGCAGATGAAACTATACGATTAATCCCTGGCATCTCGACTTCTTTTCAAACCTAAAGTTGCTTTGTACAGAAACGCTTGCAACGAGGGACCATCCACTTCCAGCGTATCCAGGATGAGACACTGACAGATATGCAAACAGGTAGACAGGCAATCAGGCAGGCGAGCAGGAAGACAGACATGAAGACAAACAAAAGAGGCAGAAATACCACCAGTCAGTCATTCAGTCAGTCAGTCAAGTAGGCACAGAGACAGCAGGCAGACTGGAGGTCTAACAAGTAGCAACCTGTCACAGTGGCTGTGGGAGGGAAGAAAGAGTCATTCAAATGCAGCTTCTGTTTGATCGCTGGGGCAGACTGTATGAATGTACTGTACCTACTGAGTACACACGAGTTCACTGACACCTGATTCGCTTTGACTGAGAATATGCTTGGTGATAAACAGACTTGCTGTGTTGTTGGCTTATACCAATAAAAATAACTGCTGGAAGTAGAAAATAAGACCATTTTCTGCCTTTTCCTTCGACTCAGGTGTGTGCGAGCAGACAAAATAACAGTGTGATTTATCCAGAGTGTCTTGGCAGGCACACAGTGTCAAATAAATGTCTGTAATGAAATGACAACAGATGTGAAGTGCTGTAGGGAGAAATGACGCAGAATAGACGTCCTGCGAAGCAAATAATTTACCATAAACTGCAGAAACAGTGTGATGAAAACAAAAGCCTTGGTGGCATATTAAGATACAAAGACACAAACACGCTCACAAAAGCTGAGAAGAACTCAATCAAAAATCTATCACAACAAGACTCGTATAAAAAGGCAGACAATATCCTCCTGCTCCGCAAATGGATGGAATAAATAGTCATGCTAACCCTCAGTCAGCGTAGCCGCGCGTGTGTGCGTGTGTGTGTGTGTGCGCCTTAAATCAACCGTTAAAAAACCCTGCACGGAACACAGCACTGCTTGTAATTCAATTGGGCCAATAAGCAATAGACAGGAATTTTCATAATTCTGTCAAAGTGGCGATATGGCTCACTGGCGACCGGGACCACAGGTCAACCGTTTTGAGTGACAGATGGGATCAGCCAACCAGAGCGCTAAGCAGAGCAGCCACCCCGACCCCCAGACGTAGAATGACAGTCGCACACACACACACACACACACACACAGACGTCGGCATCAGCATTCACACACCATCAGGATATTTGGTACCCCGCAAACCACAACGGTGCCAGCTTTAAGTAAAGAGAAAAAAAAGGGGGTTACAAGTAATAGGGCGTCACATGATCTGACAAAGAGCGAAACAGAAAAGAAGCAACATGACTAAAGCATGATACAGGCATGCTAAGAGATACCAAGCTGTGGGAAAAGAGATGTTTAGAGAGACAGATGGAGCGATAGGAAGACGGGAGATAAAGGATGGGTGTTACAGACTGAGATACTTAAAGGGACGGATAAAGAGATGTTTCAAATGATAAAGACAGAGAGAGACAGATAAAGATGAGAGAGTGATATGTGGAAGGAAAAAAAAGCAGTGGCACAGACTGCCTGAAAGAGAAGAAGAGGAAATAGAGAGCGCTTTAGAGGAAGGATGGGATAAGGTGAGATAGTAATGAAGATGAATAGAGAGAAGAGAATAATTGCAGTGAATCACAAAGTGCTTTAATACTCACTGGTTTCAGTAGCGTGCAGCAGAGGCACAGGCACATGGGTAAATAGGAGCCGCTCAGATTTACACCACAAACACCAGGCGAATGTAATTAATTACAATTAACAAGCTGGTTGAAATGAACAGCAGCAGTTGTCAAGGTGCTGATGGCTGAGCAAATTCATTCTTTTGATTCTAAGCAGGCTTTCGTTATAGAATACATACAGCCACAATACACACCACAAAAACACTCAAGTGTGTTTTTGAGCAGCTAATCAGTGCAATCACCTACTTTGTGTTGTAGCGCCTTAGTAACAGCATCTTAGAATGGCTTTTATGTATTTTTATTTTACACCAGGTACTGAGGGTTGCCAGAATGTGACGACAAACTGCAAAATGTTTAATATAATACATATTTAAAAAAAACTAAATATGCAGGTAATAATGCCCTTCGGTAAATGTGATTGTATTTATTTATCAAAAAACCTATAGAGATGAGGGTGACCATTAATATAATGAGGAAAAAAGGAACTTTAGCACTGTAATCTGTATGTTTGCCATATATACAAAAATATATAAGTGCAGAAACCATACAGATTATATAATTTAAAAGAATAATAGCCCTATCTATGGCTGCACAATACATAGAAAAAATATTGTGTTGACATAATAATAAAGTGTGCTATATAAATATCACAAAGATGTGCAATAATTTATTTTCTCTTTTTTTATTAACTTTGTTTTAATGCTATGGAGTATCCGAGTGGTTTTCTCTACCACTCTAACAAAAATCTGAACTAATGCTACTGCTGCTGGTTTAATTTAAGTTTGCATGTTAGTAAAGTTGAGAGGAGGTGCATATTTTCAGAACATAACTTTGGGAAAAGATTTTATTTTTACATGCAGTATTTACCAAACCAGGCAAACAATGAAATATAGTTTTGTTAAAGTTTTGTCTTACACGGTGGTACTCTGGCACTTTAGTTATTATAAAATACATCCATGTCATTTACATATTTTTATGTGTGAATAAAATGACCAAATATGGTATTTAACTGTGTTTGTGTCTGAAGGTCTATGGTAGCAGCATCACCAGCTTCAGGGACAGAATTGTGTCATTGATTGCACTAGTACAGTATTTTGTCTTAAATTAAAAACAATTGAGTCAGAACACAAACATTTGGCTCATTTTAACATTGATAAGGAACATTTTTCTTAGTGGATGAAACTGGTATTTCTTTAAGTGACTGAGAAATATCATCATTATCACAATGCTGTACACCCATAACATTGGTTTTAAATGCCTATTTATCAGTGTAATTATGTTATTTTACAGTGAGTGATGCACATACTGTAGGTGTTGAACTGACCTATGGGTTTGTTGCATCACATCTCGCTGGTCTATTGGGTTTATTTCAGTTTGATTTACATTGATATTTCAACATTATCATTAATGTCATTAATAACTAAGAATAACCACAAGTTTATGAGTTGAAGTTACAGATTTTGAACCTCAACATGCACTTAGTTTGATTTTATACAGATGCTTCAGAGAACTTCTGAAGGGTTTTGATTCATTGTAAAATTTCACCAGGACAACTCAGATAGCTGTGATTCAGGTAATTAATGGAACCACTGCATCTGTATGTACAGAAATATGGATGTGTTTTCTTGACATTGTCAATGTTCTAATAATATGTCAAAAAATAATGCAAAAATGCAAACAAAAAAGTTTTCACACTTAACACAACACTCCAGAGAAAGCTTAAGAGAAAAAAATATATAGTTTGTAAGTTTTTATGAAATTTTTATTTCAGAAAATATTTATTTTATTTTTTATTGAAATTTTTTATTCTAAAAATTACCAAAAGACTTTGACCTACAGTCATGACCAAAATTTTTGGGAATGACAAGTTTTGTTTTTACAAACTTTGGTGCTATATTTTATTTTATTATATTCATTAATATATTATGTTATATTTATTTATTATATTTTTTTAATTCAATTTCCATACATTTCTATGGTACACTGAAGAATTTTTATTTTTTTTTTAATAATTTTTGACAAATCACATTTAGGCAAAGAATCCTTTTGTGCCATTCCCAAAATATTTGGCCACGACTGTATTTGCTGAGACCTCCACATTTGACTCCGGTCTGTCAGCATTAGTTGTGTTGCAGTTCATGTTAATAAACATATAAAATGTTGCAGTGCTGCAGTGAATAAAATAACCACACAATACTCTTTACACTTAACTTTAACTACCTCCTACAAACTAACTGATGCTAGCCTGACCAGTCATCTCGTTTCCTCAGTGTGTTCAAAACGGTCTGGAGCCACGAGGCTTGAATCCAAATATGAAGATGGGATTAACAGTCGCAGAGTAAATAAATCACAAATAAGACAGACATGAGCCTTTTGTCAGAGAAACTTAAGAAAACAGAGTGTAATCTGTAATTCAATCCTTATTTTTGAATCAACCAAATGAGAACAGTTGTAAAGGGATTTGTGGACTTAGAACTGACTGACTCACAACAATAAGAAGTCGGTGCATATGATGCATTGTGAAACACCCACTCGCAAGACTTGTGATTGACCCGGTATAAAATAGATTGGACATAATCCAGAGTAAATGGATCAGTTCCAGAACCTTTCCTCAGTATTGAATGCACTGAGGAAATGGGATGGCTGGCCAGGCTAATCTGATGCAGCTTTACTAACTTTAACATACCATGACCTCCTCCCAGTTTATTTTAACACTATATCCTCCTTAACAGTGCTATTCCATTTGTTTAACTTAATCGTACAACGTCTTATAAACTTCTCTTTGGCTATTCGAAGGAATCACAGTGCACCCAGATGACCTTTGTGAGGGCTTTCAGAGCTTTTTACTAAATTTCTACACAACTTTAAAATACAATACATATTATAGCTATATTGCTAATCACAGTGTCTGAACACTGTGAAAATGCAAAAGTCGACTGCATTAAAATAATCACGTTTGTAAACAAAGAGTGGAATGACACCAAGTTCTTTCACAGTCAGACTCTCCGGCAGCTCAGTGAAACTGAAAGCGAACTTAAAGGCAGATAATCAAAAGAGATTTCAGCAAGAGAGCACAGCAGGGAAACAGTAAGGGAGAACTGGCAGTGTTGACAGATCTGCCAATCAACTGAATGAAAAAATATCCAGGTATCAAAATAGCTCTGTGGCGGCTGTGGCAGTGGTAAAAGCTCATTTATGGTAAGTGGCCAAAGTATTTACATTATCCCACAATTACAGCTTTTAGATGGTCTGATCTATGACACTTTAGAAATATCTGTAAACGTTGTATTTCTAAATGTTTTCAATACTGACAAACAACACACTAATATAAGGTGGACCTGACAGATGCTCAAGTTTTATCCCCATAGGAAAAATCTACCAACACTTTTTATCTACAATTGTGCTAAAAATGAAATCCATTCTAATGTTTCACAGAATATTTTATATTGTTACATATATTGTTATTTAACTACCCATGACCATGGACATGATAGAACACTATGTCTACAACTGATGTAGACATCATGTTACGTAATTAAAAAAACAAAACAAAAAACAAACAAACGAAAACAGATCATTACAAACAGATCATCTAAACAGACAGAGGATAACTCAACTGCAGTTAAATGTACTGACAGTCACAGCTTACAGTACAAGAAAACCTAAACATAGAGAATACGTTGACTTTTAATAGGAAAAAAAAGATACCGGTGATGATTTTGTGAGCAAATCACACAAACATGATTTAACAAACAGTGTTTTTGTATACAGACCATATATTTCTTCTAACTTTAAGTTTACCAAACATTGGCATAATCATAATAGTTCCCTGTATATGATATGTTTATGTCAGCTCAATACTAAAGTTTTAACAGAACAGTGTAAAACATTTTTTGCTTGGTTAAAACATGAAGCTGGATTAAAATATTTTTATAATATAAAATATTTTGATAATAATAATTGAACATAAATCTACTATCACTGATCAAACTCCATGGGTTTTACTGGTGGATAAATCTTGTAGAAGATGACTGTGTTTCCACGGTAACTATGTAGCCTCTTAACATCCAAATGAGTCACATGTGATGACCATGAGAAGATGACAAATTACATTTTACACCAATTATTTCCATATATTGATAGGATTAGTGGATCAACACGTATTAATCATTTTACATCAGTAGATGATTCTGGTCAGTGGTGGATATTTGGGTGTTTTCGGGTTAAATACTCTCACATAACACATTTTCCAGACCTATGTAATTTGGGACTAATTACAACAGAGAAAACAAATTACATGAACACTGCCAAACACTGAGTCACTTCATTCTACAGATATAGAAATATGAAAAGTATAACCGGTGAGTCTGTAGAATTTTAAAGCAGTACATACTTTTATCTATTAATGTGATCAGTTTGAAACAAAAACTGAGAAATATGAAATGCAGCTGGAAACTTGGGGCGACCAAGAGATTCAACCATTAATCACAAAACTCTTATTGACTATAAAGAAGACAGATGATTAAAGATCTATAGCAGCTCCAAGTCAAGAGAAATCCCAATTAAAAATCTTTGCTTTCCAAGAATCTCAGACGTGTATTGACACTATAAATTCTGAATATAAATGAGCAAAAACTCTGACGTAAACAAAGACTAACATTGAAATCTCATCTACGCTTCCAGACAAAGGCGACAAATGTTTCTATTAAAATTGATTTGTTTGTATCTTTCACGAGGTTGGAGAATCACTTTATTCCAAAGTATCAATCGGCTTCCTTACAGAGTTTATGTCAAGATCTGTAAATGAAAGGATTATTGTGAAGAAAGTTGCGATGCACTTTGAAGCAACACAGGTGCATGGATGGTGATAAGAAAGGCAGAACTATGCTCCTGTCTAGTAACGCAGGCTGTTTACGCTGTTGTCAAAGTCTGTCACTGCTAATGTGAATATCTGCTCTTCCCTTTTTGCATCATATGAAGCCGAGATCTAAAGAGGTTATCGTTGCACTCTATCATTTCACATTCTTCAGCTCTCTGTTGTGATAAGATCAGCCGTTCACAGCCAATACCACGCGCGCTCATCTCTTGTGTAGAGAATGAGGTGGGAACAACATTAGAACAGGAGGCGAAGGTGAGTCCCTTAATGAAATGCAAAGCATCGGAGGGAAGGATCAGCATCAACAGGCTCATGATTAAACATAAGGAGGAAGAAGAGGGGACGCATCACCGTACTCGTCATCGTCCTCCTATCTCTCCCCCCAAGGTGACGGCACTCTCCATCGCTCCATACCTCACTTTGATCTCTCTCCTCCCCCTCCTCGTGCATCGAAAGGCCCTTGACACCTCAGGAATGAGCTGCCCTTGGAGGAGGGATGGAAACAGAGCAGGACAAGGCGAGGGATATACACAACTCTCAGGCCTGAAACGCCTGTAACCGAAACCCGCAAAGTGGTAAAAAAAAAAATTAAAAAATCACCAGGCGGGTTATCGTGAATAAACTAAATATAAAGCTACAGACACATCCAGGAATGAAAAAGTTGGCTGTTGTATTTGGCGGTCTGAAGCATGCTGTAATTCCGTTTTTTTTATTCCCACGGAACTTCATATACTACAGGTTTTTATCCCAAAATGAAACACAAGCCTGTCTATTCAAAGCCTGTGACTTATCGACCCGGTGATAAGATCAACACTGCACTGACGGCGAGTGAAAGCGAGCAGATAGTGTAGCCATCGACTGATAGACACACGGGCGGGCGTGTTTTTTCTATATTTTCATCTTGGATCCCTTTGTGAAGATACCAAAGATTGCCCCCACTACCACCACCACCCCCCCTGTCTGCTTTCCTTTATTTTTCCCTCCTAATTCTCTGTTTCTGCTCACATCAATTGATAGCGAAAAAGGACGGGGGGTGGCGGTGGGGAGGGGGGGGTAGCTGGTTTTATTGCTAGCTGGCTGACTGTGACTAGCAGCGGCTGTGTTGTTCCAGGCACAGCCGTAATGGAGACATTTGGAGAGTCAGTGCAGGGCAGGTTAATGCTCTCTGTAATGTGTGTGTGAACAGCGATTTATTTTTTTTATTTTTATTTTTTTGCAAGAGGCTCTGGGCCCTGTGCCACCGCTTCCAAATGTTTTTCCCCTACTAAACTCCTGACCCCAATCTGAGGCCAAGAATGACAGAAGAGAGGGAAATCGAGAAATGGTGAGAGGGAAAAAAAAAAAGTAAATGCGATTCATTTGGGGAGGGGGTTAAAATGGATTTGAATGAGGGAGTGAGCAGGGAGTGAAAGGGGCAGATAGTGAAGGAATTATGGCAGGTCTTCCAAATGAGGGAGTGTGAGAGATCGCTCATCATCTGAAAGGGAATTTCTCAGGTTTTGCCATGCTGTTAGAGCTGAAAACGTAGTGGTAAAGGCTACCTAATGTTGGCTTTAACTCAAAGTAGGCTCAGTCTTGACAAATAGAAAATAACCATCATTACATTACAAAGGGGAAACAAGGAAAGAATACTCATGATACATGTAAACATCACAATTTAGAACAAAATACCCCGAAAGCATCTTTCAGATCAATCATTTCAACACATGGCGGCTTAGCTCATTTTTTACTGCTTGCTGTGATGACAGGCTCGAACTTGTGTAGGAGTCATGTCAATTACATCTGAACAGAGGGAAAAAAAAAAAAGGAAGGGAGAGCTGGGGCTTCTAGTTGAAACATGCTCGTTCACCATTATGGTTGACATCAGCACAGGAGATTATACTCGTATTTTACATCCCCTGCTGTGCAGCTGTCTTCCTTGGATGCTGACACTGTGAGGTGCCGCTGTGTTAAATGACAGTGACACCACGAATTGTCACATTCCTTCAGGTCAGTCTGGATATTGCACGTTATGCGAGACATGAATGGGCTAAAAGAGTTATAGGTAAATACTGCCATTGACTGTATCACCATGCTGTGTCTTCTCACTTGAATTCACACTTTACTAAATTCAGTATCACCTCGTATTTAGGTGCACACATTCACCCTTAACGAGCTACATATTAACATGCATATTAGTAGCACACTGGCTCTTTGTTAGTCATTACAAAGCAATACCTAATTTTGCATCATCGTATCCTGTAACAACTACACTATGATAATCATTAATTACCAAAATGATATATTAATATTTTTCAAGGGCGAACATTGTTGTTTAGACTCACATCTATCTATCTATATATATGTATATATATATATATACATATATATATATATTATGGGGCCTATTTGAAAATTTGTCCAAATGTTTTTTGAAAGTTTCCCATTAGCTTGGTTTGATGCACCATGTCCTAACATACTCATATGTTCTGACTTTTGATCAACTAATCTGGGATCTGTATAATTCTTTGACTCACTTGGAACTTTGGAAAAGTTGATCCAAAAGTGCATTTCCACAGAAGGGCCGACAGAGAACCGTACCGGTGCCGGGTCCGGCACCTAATCTCAAACCAGGTGATGTTTTCATACAGAAAATCAAGGCATTTGGAAAGTAAAAATTTGTTTCCCAACAGGACCAAGCAAAACTTGCTTTTTTCTAGGCAAACCGTGATGACATAAGTGGATGTCACAAAGTTGATCCAGGTCATCAGTGGTAAAATAAATAAACCAAGAAAACTTAAGTGTGGAAAATGGCAGGGAAACCGAGTTGGAATGTTCTGTTCTGTGAGATCTGTTTTGTAGTTTGTACGTTCACTGGCAGCCATGCGTTTTTTCTCCTACAACCTTTCCTATCATACATCAGTCCTACTACATCTATGGTAAGTGTTAAGGGACAAAACAGTAGCAATACGACATCTCCTCCATTTTTTTTTGGGTGGCAAAGCAACATTATCTGTCAATAGCTGTGATTCCACTGCAATTTTGTGCAAAATAAAAGTGATATTTCTACAATTTCGACAAAGTATACTTGTAGGTGTTTCCATTGAAAAGGGTTTGGTTTCCAATGCATGAGTCTAGTAAAGTCCCATCTACCCATCTCGCGATATTTCATAGTTCTTGCAGAGAGAGAGAGAGAGAGAGATGTGCATCTGTGCGTATCTCACAGCACTCTGCAGGTGCGCCTGATCGACTCAAGGCCAACTTTTTGACAGTGGCCAAGCAAAATGGATTTCTGGGAGAAAATTGTACAGAATTCATCAACCAGTTCTGGATCCAGAATTTCCGAATGACCCGGGCAACGTTTAATGAACTGTTTATGTTATTGAACCTCCAGCAGCTCTGGACTTGTCATGCCCGTGACTAGTGAAGATGCGCAAAATGTGACACTTTTGCTCAATACTTCTATATCGAAACGTCTCAAAATCCGCCTCATGAGAGCATAAAAACTTTTTCCAATCTTTGACAGTTTTTGCGACATTTCTGCGTTTACATTAACAGTTTTCTGTAGCGTAATTGGCATTTTGCACATTTCTGAGGGTAATGGAAGCCCAGTGAATGATGCGTCATGGCCTCACTTAATGGTATGAACACAGGTTGTTTACAATTAAACACTTTGCTTCCCAGTGTAACTGGTGTGGAAACCAGCTCTGACAGCGGGCTGGCCAGTCTGAAAACAGAAAATAGTCTGGTACAGGTCAGTACAACATGGTACGGTTTGGAATGGTAAAGCATGTACCTTTACTTGGTACATAGTGTTAAGCCAATCGCATAGCATGATGTCACACTGGTGCAACAAAAGTGAACTAACAACAACAACAGAGGATATCCAGCAGCAAAGAGTGGTGTTTTTCTGTCAACCAATCAAAAGCTTGTACTGGGTGATGCTGGTCTAACTCCACCCTATCTGTAAGTACCATTTTTCTGTGAGTCACCAACAGAACAGTACCAAGATATTCAATGAAAACACAAAAAATAGTGTACTGTTCTGACCAAAACCACTCGGTGTAAACACTACTAGAAATAGTACCCACTGGCCCTTGCTTCCTGTGCAGTGGAAATACCAAAAAAAAAAGTGGCAGAAGATTGTACTTAAAATGCATGTACCTAATTCTCTAAGTTGTTTCTGGGAGGGAACATAATTAGAAATTAAGCTAGTGGTTATAAATATAGTCATGCAGGAGTTAATGCATTGGTTAGTGCTTAAAATGACTAACAAACTAATATAACAAATAAAATAATTACTGCTACTTCATATAATTGTCATTATTACAGATTTAATAATAAGGCATAAGCAAAGAAAATGAAGCTCATGATTCATGTACAACACTTTCCTAACTTCCGCCCTTAATAAGCTCTAGTATGAGCTTCTAATATTTAATATTAAGCCATTTTGCTACTGACATGTAGGCTGATAAACAACTAGTTAAATGTGCTTAAGTCTGTTTTTGTGTTTAGAGTCAGTCGTGTGTTGACATTATCTATCTCCACTGCTAAGCTAACATCAGTCTGGTTGGTCTATGCTCTGACAACCGGCATCTCTATATAGAGACAGCAGTTTCGGATCTTAAGTCTGTTTTCAGGTTCTTCAGTGCCGCTCTTTACTCCTCTACTGTTGCAACGGCGTGCAACATTAGATCCCAATCGCTTGCAAATGCTCCCAGTATAACAGATTTCCACGCAAAATTCACAAAAAACACAAGCGCAAAACCTACCAAGGGAACGTTTAATGAATATGTGCACCTCATGATAAAACACTACTGTAAATTTAATCCTGTGTCACCTCTGGCCTTTATACTGAAAGGCAAAATGACTTATGCAACTCAAATGATACACTCACTTATTTGCAGCTAAGTGGATGGTCTGGCGCAACATAACAAGCATAACCACAAAGGGATCTATACATCCCAATCAACCACACAACAATACAACTTAAACACCACCTTATTTATTGACCTGAAACTTACATCATCTGATCTGCACTGGCCTGATTTTTTTTTATAACACTTAAATATTAAGTCACTGTTATCTCTGTGCCCTGAATGTAACCCCAGCTACAGCCCAGAGGTGGTTACACAGCACTGATACTCTGATTACAGTGATTCTCCTGATGCTGTTATATTTGCAGTGTTTTATTTAAAGAAAAGGACTTAAAAAGAGACTTACTCATTTATCTCCTACCCTCAGAAAAGTCCAACTTATATTAAATTCAATAAGGTAGAGGAGTACTTTGAAGTTGGACTCTATAGTCTCTATAACTGGGCTCCTCTTTATTTATACCAATCAAACAAACGCTGGATAGATGTGAGCGATACAAAGAGGCTGAAATCAGGTAACACCTTGATCGTACCAATCTCTGCCTTCTCAGATCTGTTTTCAAATGTTGATGGTGTGTCACGTCTCTTCGCTTCTACGCTCCACAAATGAAGCCGAGGTACTGTGATGCCTGCGCAGACTTGACCTGTGTAAAAATCTATCTCTAATCTGGATGAAAACTGAGATGAATTCTCGGTGAGCCAATTAGAGCAGCCACTAATCCCCTTGTAACTCTGCAAAGACGTAAAGCATCCCTTTCTTTCCTCACTCCCTCCGTTTCGCTCCACTTTCATCTGTCTGTTCTTTTATCTTATCAATAGGCACATATAGAGCGCCGCAGACACTGAGCACCAGGCCCGGATCTTTCAAAAACACACCATTTGTGACGTTTTACACCGCTTGTCTGCATTCAGCACTAAATTATATTAAATTCCAACATCACTTCACCTGCCTGAGCGAGAATGATGGAGCTGGCAGCTCATACAGCTAATGCAATAGCAAGAAATAAGAGACAGCTGGGTTTGTAATTTAACTAATGGCTCACATGAAAAAGTATAATCCACCACTTCATAGCATATTATATACTGTATATCACAACTTCCCGTGACTATGTGTATGGAAGGCTTGGACAGATGTTCCATTGTGTATTTTGTTACCTTCCCTTATGTTAGATCTGTACATTGATGTAATTGAAAGCAGGAAACGGGGTTCGCACTCCCCCTCCCAGTTAATAGCCATGTAGCATCGTCTCCATGTGCATCTGATTGGCTGAGAGTCACTCCACGGCAGCGGGGTAATAAAAGTTACAAATGAGAGCAGGCTATTAGAGCCATTGACGTGCGTAGGCTAGCTTGCTAATTAATTGATCCTGAAACTTCATCTATTCTGTAGCCAGAGAGGAACCCTTAATTAATCAGCCTTTCCACATCGTTGTCCTCCTTTCTTTCAATCCTTTTTCTCTCTCTTCTCTTTTGGCACAACGTACCCGGATCCGAGCTGTACTTGGACATGCTCACACCGTTCCCGCAGATGTTGCGTTCACAAGCACGTACCCCAGCCTGTGCCTGGGT
>JAPTGZ010000016.1:17141990-17156880 GCA_029814645.1 Fowleria isostigma | reverse complement strand
CAACTTCAGGGTTTTGGGATTGAAGAAGTGGATGCTCGATTAAACACACACACACACACACACACACACACACACACTTATGTATTAGCTGAATCTTGCGATGCTCTCGTTGTTGATCTATCTGGCGCTCTCCAACACACTTGAGAGCAAACCTGAAATAAAACTGCCTCAATAAAATTATATAGAGCTATCAGATACATTGGTCCATCTTCCACACATGGCATTATCCACACCTGTCCACGGAGGGGAAAAAAGTATTCTGCGCCTCCCCAAACGCCGTCTCATATCTGCTCTCATGACAAGTTCCATTAAATGAGATTTCAGCCCACTGCAGCCTTTTCCTAGAGATATGCCCACCATTTCCCTCACACCACTAGGCATAAAAAAACGACAACAATTCTTGACAAATTGAAACATTATTTTTTTTCTCTCTCCTCGGAGAAATGGCTGTACTTAGGAAAAAAATTATGAATATGACACGAAGTGAATCGTGTTTGTGCCAGGAGGGACAGCAGATAAAAAACTAGTGGGAATACACAGATATTGTTTTTTATTTCTTCAAATGTGTTTTTCACTTTTGTTCATCTGGGCATGCCATTCAATGGAGCAGGGGGAGGAGGCAGGGGGAGACAATAGTAATTCAACTGCTAAATTTAAAATTCAATTTATGAACTCCTCTCTAGCGTTCTGACTCTCGTGAGCTTTTTTTTTTCTTTTTTTTTTTTTTTTCCTTTTTTAACAAAACAAAGCCATTAAAACAGAACATGGGTGAAATTACTGTGGGGTGAAACCTGCTAAATTGCTTTTCTGAGCTCAATCGACAGCATTTTTATGTTGCAAAAATGATTTTACTCCTTGCTTTAATGTGCTAAGTTGTTAATCAGAAAGAGACAAAATGCTCGACACAAAAGGCTCAGAAATGTGGATTATGAGACACACAGTGGGATCAAGAATACATAAAACAATATTGGTAAATGGTTATTATTCTGATTCCATTTTGGATGCAGATATTTTTTTGTTCTAAATGTGTGAATTTATACGCTGTTGCAGCTGAATGTGCTGCAGCAGGATTGACACACACAATAACACACCGGTGTCGACACACGTCCCTTTGGCTATTGCAAACCTTGCCCTTCACAGTAGATGGCCAAATCATCACCTGTCTGCATCAGCCCTTCATTTCAGTTATTTACTGTCCACACAAACACACAGGGGGAACAGTGACAGACCGGACACACTTTGCAGGTGAAGCAGTAGTACAATGAAAACAGTGTTGCTGCTTCTCTTCAGATGCCAGCCTTTAGCCCCGCAGTGTTTCCTCTCAAGCCCCCTGCTTTTTATGATCTGGCAATTTAACGGCAAAGTGGTCTCCATACAACCAATACTTAAATGGTGATACTTCATAGCATCTTTATTGGCTGAAAGATGCTTTATTGAGCGACAGTTGCTTTAGAAAATGTTTGTACAATTCAGTCAACTAACATGACCTCTCTCACATCCTGGTGGTCTATTACTGTCTGGGACAAGCGTTCATGTACACTCAGCTCCTTGTAGTGTTCCAGGGCAGCAGACCTGTACAGTGATACCCCAGAGTCTTGTGTTCAATGAACGTTTTTTCAGCTATTAGGTGTAAAGACCTATTTGGCACTCACATGGCGCAAATTAGTGCCGTGTGAAAAGCATTCTAAACATCACCTTAAAAAGGCGCATCAAAACTGATTGTGTATGAAAATTAGCCCCAAGATGCCTTTTTGGTATTGATTATCTTCTTTTTCTTGGAAGGACTGCTGCAGCATGCCAGCTTTTATTCCAGTGTAATGAAACCATTTTAGCCTGTGTGTATTTGTGAGGAGAAACAAATAAGGATAATTATTGTCAACGGATCCTCTTTATCCTCTGTGCCGCGTCTGTCTCTGGAGAATCAACATGCTGCAGCCAGAGCTGCTGGTCTGCTGGGACAATCAGCCTTGTCTTTTATGTTATTTATTTATACCATGCAGCAGAGCACTCTCCAATTCCTATTACACTGCGGGGCCCGGCGATGCCTCGGCCTCCAGAACAAAGCTGTGTATTTCAGGCTTGAAACCCTGTGCATTTGGGCCTACTGTTTCAAAAAGAAAAAGAAAAAAAAAAAAAAACAGAAAAAGGGTGAAAAGAGAAAAAGATGGGAGAGGACGAGAGGGGGAGGGAGAAAGAGGAGAAGAGAGACTGCAGCAGTGGGCGAGTACAGATCGAGTTCCATATTAATGTGTGCAAATTCCCCCGCTCCTGCTGACTAAGATTAGAAAAATTAATTTCATGGATGCAGAGACAATACTGATGTCATCAAGCGGAGAGGAGAGGAGCAGCGCGCTGTTAACTCCTCCCTGTCCGTCCTCCATGAGGAATAGCTCACCCCCTCGGTAACAATACAGGAATCAAACAAGTTAATAACTCCACACTGAATCTGCATTGACAGATCTGTTTCACAGATTTATTCCATCTCACAAAGAACTCATTGTACATTTGTGACACTGTCCTGTGGTCAAGTAGGAAGGCTACATGGGTGATGGTGTCCCCATGTGACTGCAGCATGGCTGAGAAGACCCAATTCAGTGAATTATATCTTGAAACAAAATCTCATCCTGCATCTCAGCACGCGCCTTGTTAGTAAAAAGTCTCGTAACGAATGACAGTGTGAAGAGTAGGACTGGTCCACAGGGAGCTGGGTAGAGCCAAATTGCCTTTCCTCAGCCCAATATGCCTGGATGGCACAGGCAGCTAGGCATGAAGGCTGGCTAGCAATGAGACGCATGAAATTATCTGAGGACAAAGAGGTGTGGGGAATGACAGCTATAGAGGAGACAAGGGGAAACATATACATTCACTGTGTTTGGCAACGACGCTGGGAGAACAGCTGAGATGGAAAGGGAGGCGGACAGAGAGAAGCCAGATAAGAGGCTGCTGTAATGCGGCCAACCAGCGTGCTTTTGTGTATGGCGCAATACACATAATTGGTCTCTCCTCGGCGTCGTCCTGGAGCTGTTGATCGGTGTGCCCTATGCGTTTGACACCAATATTTACACCACGCACAAACTCACACTCACACCCCGTCTAAACCCCCTCCCATGTGCATCAGCAAAAGTTGCAGAGCGTTCGGTTCATCACGGCCGACACAAAGACGTCATTAAGAGAAGAGAGGAGGGGGCTGGAAGAGGAAGGGGGAGCAGGGAGGAGGAGGAGAAGAGAGGCTGCTTCATCTGTCTCAAGTGAGATTGAGGTCGTGGGGTCGCCAGAGCCCTTTTCCTTCACTGAGACTGAGAGCTAAAGAAGCGGCAGGGACAAAAAAAGAAGAAAAAAAACCTCCTCAATGACAAAACGAGATGTGGCTGACATGCCTGTGACACGCCATTAGAGAATGAAAACAAATAAAATGCAATCGTCTGCAAACATTGCAAAGCAAACATGTGTGGGAGAGCATGGTCCCCCAAATTGCCAGTCAGATATCCTGCCAGAAAGCAGATTTCCAAACTGAGCTCATTTGGATTTTTACTGTATAACAAGGAGCAGCACAGCTTTGTGAATAAAAATACCAGCCTTACAGCAATGAGCTATTTGCTATAACTAGAGTCTGTACATGGATATTTTGCGGTGCTTTTTATGTCTGGTCAAAGATAAAAATTCCACACTATCTTCTCTTCTAAGGCATCGCTGGTTTTACATGTGCTGAGCATGTGTTTTTAAATCTTCTTTGCTACAAACCAGCAGTGTCTTCTCTTTAAAAAGTTTCTCACTGGGTACAAAATCTATTGAAAAGCTGCTAGGTACAACCATTGCTTTGAAACCAATGCAAATTAAATGCTTTCAGGAAATACAGGCACCTCTAGCAAGGCTGCTTTGCCTATTTTCTGATGTAGAGGAGCCAGCGCTTAGTTCCCAGGCTTTTTCTCCTCTCAGTGCTGTGTGCTTCTTGCCTGTCGCGACCCTGGGACAGAGGAGGGCCTGCTGAAAAAGCCCATTTCATCTAAGGGCCGTGGTGGAACGAGAGGAATGTGCTCCTCTCAAACTTCCCCAGGCCGCAGAACCCCATAGAGATGTCGTTACGCAACCGAAATAAAAGAGAGAAAAAGGGGGCAGGAGGAAAGGAGAATGACATTAACTCTGTCTGCCACAAACACAAAATACAGGCTGTCCATTTGCTTCTCGTGTCTGAAATGCTGCCATTAAATATGCAAGCTAGATTCTCCCCTTATTCAAGGAAATCACCACCTTTGCTAATGGAATGGTATTGGAGAGGAACTGCTTTTCTACAGCTTAGATAATTATGAACGAGGCCCCATATCACCAAGTGTGTTTATGAATTAGCAATGGTTATTCATGATACTGTGTTCAGAGTAGGGTGAAAATACATAAGTGAATACTAAGCGAGCAGACCAACAGAAACGATGCTAAAGGGTCCTGAGGGGGCTTTCTCTGCCATCCATTAGTCTTCCCTGTAAGGCAAAGCTTAACGAGCTCTTCAGGCTGGGAGGCTGGCCACTGAAGAAGAGGGAGCACAGTAAATTATGAATGTGAAAGCTCTACCTAAAGCAACAGCACAATACCCCCCCCCCCCCCATAAAGCTTCTTTATCTACTTTTTTTGTCTTGATTGTGTTTGGTGCTGCTAAAACACAGGTGGAATATTCCTAAAACATATGGCTTTTCCATCAAAGAATTAATAAAAAGTAAATGTAACATATCTATAAAAAGCAACTAGGTCACACCAGTGGTGCCGTTAAAGAGGCTCCCCACTAAAAACAAGGATTTACATTCCGGCTGTTTGTTTTGGAACGCTGCCCAGTCCTCCAGGGTGGAACCATCCATATTTCTCCTGCGGGTGATCCATCACTTAAAAAACAAAAAAAACAAAAATACAAATAACAAACAGATACCCTGACCTTCCTTCCTCAGGCGGATATTAGATACTCATTAAAAGTCACCTGAAACAATTTGAACCAAATTGATTTCATTATCGGACTCGGCACGACACACAAGGCCCCCACGTCTGATAGCTCAGCGGGAAATTTACAAAGTTAATTAGAAAAAAATTGATTTTCATATGATTTTTTTCCCCCCCCTTGTACTCGACCGCCATAGAGTGTCATGGAGAGGGGCCTGTAGATGTGAGGTGGGACCATGTTTGGGTATGCAAGGGAATGCTGCAGGTTAGTCAGAAAACATATTCCAGGTTTCAGCAGTAACAGTGTATGTGTGTATGAGGATATGTCTGCTGATGCAGGGTTTTCATTGGATTTGTGGGAGTTTAGACGCTGTTGTCTACAGTCAGCAACCAAGAAAGATAGAGCAATAATTCATTTTGCATATAAAACTGGAGGAGTTACATATTACACATTCGACATGTTTCATTTGACTGACAGGTTTGCAGATATCCAGCAAAAAAAATTTAAAAGATACTATAATCCAGACTGCAGGTGGTTTATAGATGTGATCTGGTATTTCCAGCACTTCCAATGTTGGAATTGACGTAACCACATCCTGAACATGAACTATCCCATGGTTTTCCTTTATATGTCGACTGTCAACAACAAGAACTTGTAGTTTTTCCATGACAAACACTTCTCTTGGCTTGCAGCTGCACTTTTTCAGCATGAATATGGTCTTGTATAAAGATATGCAAGTATCTGGCAAACTTATAGATTTGATTGCAAATAGTTTGTTTTGATGCATGTGCTGTCCTGCAAAATGTACACAATGTGAATGTTACTGAATGTATAAAACCAAGTTCATCTCAAGACATTTGTAAGCTTTAATTTAATCAGTCATTTAGTTAATTATGGGAAGACTACAAATAAGTTTTCTGTGGATTGAAAGGATTTTGCACATCTTTTTTACATTTAAAATGCTGAAGGATACATATTTAGAAAAATATGTATAAAAAATATTTTGTAGTCTGTGCATTTTTAGCAATTTAGTTACTATGCACTTACTACATATAGATTATTAAAATTTTGAATATAATGGTTGTATTGATGATTAGCACATTAAAATTCTCCCCCCCAAAAAAATGGTACAACAGCATGTAAAACTGTAAAGATGTGTTCTGGCAGACTTCTATAGTAAATCATGAGGGGTTACATAAAAAAATAAAATAAAAAAAACATGCAGCTTGCATATTTTCATAATCCACTCAAACAGTAACAAAAAAGTTAAGCAAATATGCCTACTTTATGAGATAAGTGCAATATCCTCAACATATTTTGTTCCATAAAAATAATAATCAGAAAATAGCACTAGCTAAAGAGGAGTGAAGTGTTTTGAACTGCAATTTAGTGCATACCATAACAACCAGCAAAAGTAGGAGAGAGAGAGAGAGCAGAGCTTTTTTCTACTTTTCATTTAACTTAGGTGCTGTGGAAAAATCAAAACAAAAAAACCATCTAGCTGCTGTGTCTAAGTTGTCTAATAGTATGCTGTTATGACAGACTGTGCAATAGCATGTTATGTCGGGCTCTTACCCCCAAACCCCCACACACCAATATCATTTAACCTCTTCACCTCTTACATTCAAACATACTCCACACACTGCTCGTTGTTTTTCCCAACTGTTCCATGTAAGAGTCAGAGCGTACATGGCCTTAATTTTCCCCTGTAAATCAACCTGCATCTCCTCTCCTCCGCCCCGCTGTGAAGGCTTCCCCAGAAATGGGCTCCTCGACCTATGTTAGGGGCCCTGGAAATAGGCTTCCTTCCCCCCCTCTGATAGCCCCTGCAGGTCACCCTCTGGGAGGCCCCAGGCTCTGTGAGCTCAGGCCAGGCCTCCCATCTCCTGAGTCTTGACTTGGAATCAATCACCAAAGCTGGCTGAGAACATGAGGTTGGGGGAGCTGGGGCGATCAATGAGAGGCTCCAGGCCTGTAGGACCCCTGATGCATGGCCTTACTGAACACACACACACATCTCTGACTCACACTGAACTCTTCCATTCACTTCCATTATTGCTAAGCCCCAGGGCAGCTATGTTTACGGCGGACTGCCTGTGCCAGACCATATGAATAACATATGACTGAGAAAATTGAGTGATATTTGCAATTTAAGAGCCTTAATTAGATTTAGACATGATCACACAGAAAATGACTTTTTATTCTCTAGTATTGAATCCAATTCTTTTTCCACCTATTTGTGATGTAAAAACACAATTAGATTTCATTGCTTTATTTCTTTTTCACCACATAAAAAGGCAAATTAAACAAGGCTTAATCCTGCTAGTCAGCATTAATACAGCATGTAGTAACAGCACAATATTTTGTGACCAGAGCAAGTACTCTGATCGTGAGCTGTTTTACACACCAAACTTTGACCGACCTTTTCTGTTCAGGTTTTTATTAAAGGCCAGACATATTAAAGCGATGCACATATTTCCCAGGAGAGGCAACAGATCCTTTGGCTGCAACACACAGATTTCACCATGTGTCTGATACTGTGAAGAGGGCGTGTGTGAGCATTTACTTTATATCTTCAGCTACATTGCGCTGTTTACGTGTAAGAGTGGATATGAGTCCACACACTACAGGTGTGAGTAAAAATCATTTTGAAATCAATATGGGAGTTAACCAAGTTTGATGATATTAAAGTGCACACATGTTCACACATACACACCTGTATTTATCTGCTGTATAAGGTATTTGTATTGCATGTGTACACACAGACTGCTGGTATCAGTAAAACATGTAGTAATATTGTGTGTGCGTGTGTGTGATCGGTGTGTACCATCTGTGTCCAGATGTTGTGTAGAGAGCAGGCTGCTTGGACAGCCAGACAGTTGGCAGGCCTTCTGACAGGCCTGTGTTCCTTATTGATAGAGGGATCACAGAGACAGAAGAGTCGGCTCTGCTCAGCTAGACCACAATATTGTCCTCTCTGCTGTTATTCTTCCCAGTCGGCCAGGAGAAAATGGGATGTTGAGAGCCAAGTTTATAGCTGTCAGATCTGGGCCAAATAGGAGTTGAATAGGTTTCAAACATTTGGAAAACAGCATGAGGAACATTTGATTTGTCATACAGATGCTGCCAGATTCTTGTGCCAGAGCTGAAGAACTTCAATCTCTCTGAGTTCTGATAAGGATTTAAATACAGATGAAAAACAGAGCCTGAATCTGAGGTGCACAGCCTAGGGCACAGCGGTGAATGACAGCAAGGGCCGACACGTTGGTGGAGTGGTTAGACTGGTTCCTGTAAATTTTGTGGAGGTAAGATTGAACCATGGCGCAACATAACACAAAACATGTAAACCAAATGTGACTGAGTACAACAAATGTGGGGTTAATCCAATAATTACTGCGTAAAACATCTGACATGTCTGAGCCATTATCCTAGGTAGATGATAAGATGAAGCAAATGACCAGATAAATCTCAGTTTATGCACTTGCCTATGAAAATAATAGCTTATAGTCCTTGAGGCGAGGACCTGAACTTTCCTGCGCATTATCACAATGCCTGTACTTTTTAGCCTTTACAAAAAGCATCTGTTGACTGCTTATTTTCCATTATTGCTTTGCAGAATTGTCTCCCTGACCCTGCTCCCTGTACCATCTTTCTTCCCTGGCTGCCGCCAGAGTTATGGAGCAGGGCCGACGTTTATGGAGGGCAGACCCCTTTCCCGGAGCTTTGATCCAGAATGTTCTATAGCCCATAGTTTTGTTGGGGTCATCCAAGAGGAGCCGTGTAGGCAGCCGTGTGTGTAAATGAAAGCACATTGAGCTGCTCGTTTTCAGCAGAGCCTGGGTGCGGAGGCTAGTGCAACAGGGCCTTGGAGGATTTGAGGGGTTATAAAGGTGCATGCTGGGGTGTTTGCATGCGTCTGTGAAGGCTATGTTCTACCTACTTGTGCGGGTGTGGGAAAAGATATACAGCACTAATCCATAGGAGAAAACACACAAACGCAAACACACAAAACACACCAGGAAATAGACAACGGAGGCCAACCCAAAATTTCATCAGGCAATATCACAGCTCTCATATCTGTCATCTCTGTTTCATCAAAACCCTCCGTCCCCTATACAAATTATTCATGCCAGCAGCTAAATGTATTCATACCATTCTGTTTACTTTATTACTCCACTTTTATTCTGCTCTTTTCCCCACATTTGTTTACAAGAATAAAAGCCTACTCTGACAGAATTATCCCTCTGCACAACAAAAATAAATCACAGCGCTTGCACACACATCATTCACATTCAAAGAGCACAGCTAAATTATAGATGGCCCCTTTCTCCCCAAATATGCATTTCATTAGCATTTCCTTCGCCTGTTGTCTTTTTTTTTTCCTTCTATCCGCCTGTGCACACGACCAACTGATGTGCGTGTGTGTGTGTGTGTGTGTGTGTGTGTGTGTGTGTGTGTGTGTGTGTGTGTGTGTGTGTGTGTGAGAGACTGGAGAATGGGAACAGATTTGCAGCAAAGCAGGACGCGTCCCCTTTCCCAAGCCTAATTTAGGATTCAATTACAATACTCTTTAAAAAGCGTCGACTTCGCAATTAATTATTTTAAGATTAGTCTGACAGTAATGGGCCTCCCACCGACGCCAGCCAGCGTAAGACTGGCCCCCTGCACCCCAGGACCACTCCGTCTCCCTTCACATATATATATAGCATACACACCTATCTCTGTCTCTCTTTATCCCCTTTATTTTCTACCTCTACCCTTCACACTTTCTGCCCGCCTTCTCTCCATCTTCCACTCTCTCGCTCAATCTCCTGAGGAAACAAGAGATAAATCTTCCTCCTCCTCACCTTCATCTCCCCCCTCTGTCCTTTCTTTTTTTTTTTCCCCCCACCTCCACTCATTGCAGTGCTACACTTTGTTTCTTGTTGTTCTTTTTTTCCTCTTCCGTACTTTGTCTCTTGCTCTGATCTCCTTGGCGGAAGCTGCACCACTGATATTGCTTCAGTACGGCGGGCTGCTGTTTACGAGCCACTAGGGCCTTCTCCCACGTCCTCCAGCGTCCCCGGGAAACGCTGACGGATGAGCCCCGCGACAACATGCGCAAGCACATAAACATTCGCACCCATACACACATGCGCATACACAACCGTCTGTCACCGCTGCTGCCAGGCGTAAGCGAAAAAACACGCCCGCCCGCTTTGATTGGAGCCAAGCGAAGCATTTTTTTTTTCTCTCCCCTTTCCTCTTTGCTGCTGATGCTTTTCCTCCCACCCTTCACCACCCCGCACCCGCCAAACTATTTTTTTTTTCTCTTTCCTCGTTTCGGAAATGAATGTCATCATACCCCCCCCCCTTCCACGTCGTCACCCTCGGGCAAACCTCAGCCGAAGCCCCCGATTCTGTTTATTTAAATATTTGATATGTAAGCAGTCATAAAATAAATGTCAGAAGAGGGAAAGGGAATGGATATGCGGGTTGAGGGGAAAGAGGCCATTATGGGTAATGGTTTCTGATGTATGCTGCGGCCCCCACAGTGCTGCCACCCCCCCCAACCCGCTCCCATGCAGACGTACCTGCACATGACGGTGCTGAAAGACACTAAAGCAACAGGGGAATAGATTGAGCGGGGGCATGTACAGTCTGTGTGTGTGTGTGTGTGTGTGTGTGTGTGTGTGTGTGTGTGTGCAGCAAGAAATCAGAGACACACCAGCTACATGTGCGCATACACACAGACTGTGACACACTTGTTCGACTAGCGATATGGAAAATAGGCCCTCCCATGCACAATTGACTTCTAATACATTGTATACTCCTCAAACCATCCATTTACCAGGCATTGCAATTTCAGGGGCCCTGAAAGCAGCACTTTGCCAGCACTTTGCAAAATACCTTAAAAAATCTGCAGCCTTTACAAATGCTCTTTCTCACTAACTGCCAATTCGAAAATGTCTGTTAAAGTGACAACACAGCCTTGTCCCCCGGTATATTGAACATCGCTTTTTTGACTTGCCAGGGTTTCCATGTTGGACACAGGAACTGGTGATACCTACTGTTTAGACAAACAATTACACACACAGCATTCTCTTCACATACCAGCTCACGCGTGTGTGTGTGTGTGTGTGTGTGTGTTTTCCCGGCTAGTGGCACCCAAAGGATTACATGGCTGTGACAATTTCACCCAAGAACTGATAAAACAAAAAAAAAAGAAAGAGAAAGAGAGGTAGGCGGGGTGAATAAATCAAGCACAGCCAGCGAGAAAGAGAAAAAAAGACAGTGGGAGAGTAAGAGAGTCTCTCAGTGAACAACCTTGACTTTCTCCTTGATGCAGAGATGCTAAAATACTGCAGATCAGCACAAAACCAAATCCCCAATTAAGAACAAAAATCATCACAAAATGTTCATTAGCGCTGATGGTATATTGGCTTGGCATTTCAGGGCCTTTTTATTCTCAGACCTTTGCCTAACAAGCTCCCTGGTCGCACCAAGGGGCTCCGGGAGGGGGAGTGACATCACATCAGGGATCAAAAGTCAAAGAGAGGTGTTGCCGGCTGTTGACCCCGTCACCCTGAAATGTTCAAACGTGCCGAATCCTCCTGGTGTTTTTCCCATCTGTCAGCACGCAGGAATGTGGGCAAAGATTTTCAATACTGGTGTTCCCTTATAATGAATACAGGTACGCAGGTTAATCATTAATGTCTATGTAAGGTAACATTAGTAATCTGCAACGTGACAATAAAAGCCTTTGTTCATCATTTGTGTTCTGAGTTCTTCCATACAGCTTAGATGCAGGTGGGACATTTGCATAAAAGCAGCACAAACATAAAGGAGAACATGACGCAGAAGCCCAAAAAAGAGAAGGACTGACCAATGACAGCAGAACAGGGGCTTCAAAATGGACATGGTTTGGTTGGATGAAGATGAAAAATGAGTCACCATCCCCTTCCCAGCCCCCAAGTTCATTTAAGTGCATCTTAAAACTCAACTTTAATCCTCCTTGGCTTTTAGCCCACTGACAGTTATACATATGTTTTGGTCTTTGGTTATTACATTCTTATTTATGGGCTTTCGTGTGTGTAAACTGGATGTTGTATTTTTCACGATGTTCACAGTCTGTTCCTATTTATTTCACAGTACTTTGGCAAACACTCATGTGTTTCTTTTTTTTTTTTTTTTAAATGTGCTTTATAAATAAAGTTGGACTTAATGAAAGTCTGACACAGACTCAAAAATTCTACTAGAGGTCAACCTATAGTGGCTTTTAAAAGACTGATATAAAAATAATAGCATGGAATAAAAAAAAGCAGATAGCCAATTAATCAGCCTGTATTACCCCTGAAAAAAAGAAAGTGAAGTCTTTGACTTTATCAAAAAACTGGACAATAACTGAACTGAAATCCAAGTCACAATTGTTAATCATTAATTTCTGAAAATAAGTATCAAACTCACCATAAAAAAGGGTGATTCACTATGCAGTCTTTAAATGTTATGACTTTTATTTCTTTCAGAATCAGAACATCAGACCCAACTTTGCTGCAGATCAAACCTGTTGCCCATAAAGCTGGAAAAATTTTGTTTTCAGACACATGCCTCTTTTTATTCCTATCTATACACATCAATAATCACCTTTGACCAGGTACGATTATTACATACTGATCCACCAAAAATACATCATATGGCCACAATCATTTTATAAGAGGTAAAAAATATACATATTTTATTCCAATTTTATAAGCCACAGCGTGTATCTCTTTATTATATACAGTTGCAAAAAAAAATTATTAGACCATCAAAAGCTATCAAAAACAATGGTTATGCAATCAAGCACTAACTCCTGTGTATATCATGTGATGGAAACAGACAGAAAAAAAAAACATGGAATGAATAAAAACACTGTTTTTGTCAGTACAATGCCATAGATATTGATGTAAGAACATATGTGATTTTGATTATTATTAAAAAAAAAAACGTGGAAAATGGATAGGTATCAGCTCTGAAATTAAACTCCTATGAACAATTTTTGTTGTTATCATTATATTTATGTTTAGTTGTACCAGGCATTAAAATGAACAAGAAATTGAAGATCTAATAAAAGTCTAATGATTTTTTCCTCGACTGCATATTTTACACTACACTATTACATTTTACACTACACTATTTTACATTATTACACACTCATTTTAATGTGCTTAAAGACAACTTTACACAAAGGTTCTATAAAAAGATATGACTTGATATGATTATGTATGATGATAGGATTCAAAATGAAACAATTTATGTTAGTGCTTTATGGAAACAACTTATTCATTTAATTTACAAAAAATGACAAGACTGATTTAATTTACCTGTATGTACTATCATATCACACAGCCCTGCATACAGATCATGTATCCTTGTATATTGACATTCCTGCTGTACACCTGATATGTCTGATTATGTAAACTTATACCTACATAAACACGCCAAAGTACTTAACCACCCCCCACTACACACACACACACACCGCATCAAAAACACACCTTTTCCAATGCATGCATGTGAATGTACTTCCACATATACCTCACACTCGCCCCCTGCCCCCCCTCTGCCCCCTTCCGAGCATAGGTCAGGGTGCCCTCCAGTGCGCCTCGCCCTCTCCGCTGTTAATTACCACTAATTGGCCCCGCTCGTTTCTCCCCCTGCTATAATGGAACCATTCATCTTTACTACTTAATGAGTAGGCACTGTAGTCAGCAGCCAAGGTCACCCACAACTAGCATCCAAAAGAGGAAGGCTTGGACAGAGACAAGGAGATGGAGATGGAGAGATTGTTTATCTTTTAAAATACAGAGGAGAAAAATGTGAATATGCAGAAGTTTCCACATGACTCTGCTTTCTGGAATGTGTCCAGTGTGTAAAAAGTTGAGAAATGTCTGGGAGCTGTGGGAGTCTGCAGTGTCCAACGCAAACCACAACACACGCGGGGAATTTCCAAAGACAGTCTAATTAAAATACGCGTTATGCAAGTGAAAAACAATGGATCTCTGGAAAACAATGCTGAAAGCGGAGTCTTGCACAGTCAGACCGAGCTGTAAATATGAAATGTATTTTTCAAAATGCTCTAAGAGCCTCTTCTCCGGCTTATGCACACATAATTATCAAAACAATCACTCCAACTGTCGGCACAGACTCCAGCCCCAGCGGGTGAGAGGGCAACATGTTAGCCGCCTCAGCTACCATAAAACATCTAATTAACGCTGAATGCTTTAAATATTAGTCCAGTAGTAGCTTTAAATCTGTCTCTGTTGTGCTTCCCAAAGGCAAGCAACTTACTGCCAGAAAAAAAAAAAAAAAAAAATCATGTGTGACCTTATTCCTTGACAAAATAACAATTACTGCAGCATTTCTTGAAGAATAGAGGTTATTTAGATAGCGGTTTGTAGTAGGATTTAGAAAAAGGATGCCAAATCTAATAAAGGCTGTCAAGATACAAACAAACTCTTCACACGCACCCAGAGGCCAGCAGGTGAGAAAGGCAACATTTCATAACTGTAAGGGCCATGTAGGCTGTCAGTCTTTGCCTAAGGTAGAGTAGAAGAAGAAGGCTTCAGTTTCAAACATCATAATCTGTCCTGACAAGTCAAGCCAAATGTTGACAACCAGCCATTTTCTTTGGAAGAAGTGCCATTGTGTAGTAGTACCTTGATGGAATCTAACAGTCGTATAACTCGTTCAAGGCTGTGGCGACCGACCAGCCTGGCACGGCGGCGTTTGGACACGGGACAGTTGTCTATGGATTATGGTAATGTGGTATTCCACACTCCCCTCTGGCATGCGTCTGACATTACAGTAACCTTTGCATGTTTAGCCAACAGTAGCTATAGATGTTCATTGAGTAGATGAGGAGGTGTGTGTAATGTTCACACACACACACACACACACACACACACACACACACACACACACACACACACACACACACACACACACACA
>JAPTGZ010000016.1:17101970-17114777 GCA_029814645.1 Fowleria isostigma | reverse complement strand
GACCACAGAGAAATGATCACTTTTGGAACTTTTATTTTGGAATCTACTCAAAGACAGGAAGTTACGTGATCCACCATTTTGTCATAGAGCTATGGAAGATGAAAGAAGGTTTGGGACTCTCAATTAAAAAAAAAAAAAAAAGAATGTTTTTAACTGCTGTAATGGAGTTGTCACATTTGGATATCATGTGGTGTGACTTCAAGTTATTTCCACAAATATGTATTTTTTTTTTTTACAAATTTCAGAGTGACCTTTTGTGGGAAGCACTTGAAATTACTGACAATTTGTAAAAAAAAAAACAACTATTAAGTATGTCAAGAAAATGTATTAATTTACGATAAATGATGGTCGCACCACATGACATTTTTTAAGGCCACGGGTAATTCATCTATATTAAAAAACACTAAAACTGATGAATTAAAAGTGCAACATTAATTTTTGTATACACAACATCCTTAACGTTTGAACAGTTGTAAAAGATATTCTTATTTTTGGTGTTTTAAAATTGTTAAAACCCTTAGATGTCAATGACCCTTAAACAAAGACTGTCCGTGACTGACCTTGGAGTTCCTAAACTGACATACAGTCATGGCTTAAGTTTGGGAATCACACACAAGGATTATCTGTTTAAATGTGATGCATCTGTCAGTTAAAGTCTTTGTACATTACCTGTTCATCCATGTACATTAAAAATGTATCGAAATTTAAAAAAAAAAAAAAAAAAAAAAAATACCTGTGTGTGCTCCCTTGCACACAGTCACAGGTTTGGCACACATCCTTTCACAGCTATTCATATGGAGTCATTCCATTTTGTAAGGTTACATGCACACTATGCATAGTACACTACACCCAATTACTGTGAATCAGGTAGCAGGTAATAGCCCATTTACACTAATACTGAAAAGCAGCTTTATTAAAGGACAATCCAGTGCTACTTACAAACTGGCATGCAGTATTTGCTATCCTGTTATCTACCATTATTAACTTAACATCCAAAATTGAATAGCACATAAGCCAAAACTATGAAAATCTCGTTATATTGTTAAATTAATCCAATTCAATCCGGTCCTATTCAATACTAGTTATTTCTATTTTCTAATGTCCAAGCTAATACATGTGTCTAATGAACAATGTAAAAGTAGTCATGAATCCACAAAGAACTCACCCTTGACTCTGGCACATTCCCCAATTCTGGAAACTGATTGTCATGTTTTTTTTATTTATTTATTTTTTAGCAGGCAGATGTTTGCAGCCAAAAAGCCTTAGAGAACCCATTGTACACTATCTGCACAGCTCAAAATCTGACACAAAAAATAGCATTTATCTCACAATTGAATGAGAGCAACCCTTTTTCTCTTATACATGTACTGTTGTAATGTTATGACAAATGGATATCTGCATAAATACATATGTGCAACAGTATAAATAAAAAAAAACTGGATTTTTATATTAAATACCACCCAAATTACATCAGACAATGAAGTCAACCGCACTAGTTTCCTAATACCCACTCTTTTATTTTGAAAAATGTACATTTATTTCTACTTGTGGACCTCTTGTGCACATATAAATGATACTTTAAGTTAGAAGTGGATATTTTTGAAAACATGTAAACAGGGAAAACAAAGATTGGAAAATGATAGCGTCACACACCATAATTCACACATGAATATTGTTGTTGAGTAATGAACGTGCGCCTGTATACGTCTACACTTTACATTAAATATAGGTCATGTAGGTGCGTGAGTCAGTGCATTTATTACCTGCAGTAGATCAAACTCAGTAAAGACATATTTGGCAAATGGATGTACCAGTGTTGTGGTGAAAGCTACATAATATAAAGAAAATAACTTAAGTTTATGCCTTTTATTGCAGCTCAGCGTCCACAGTTTAAAGTCCAACAGTAATGATGGTTTATCTGAGCATTTGTAGTCATTTTTACGCTCTAATCTATACACTAAAAAATATGTGTATGAGTGTAGCTAGGACATAAATCTGCTCTCAGTTGCTGTTTTTTCTGCTTATTGCTGCTTATGGTGTTTTCCTGAAGGTACAGTTCAGTCCACCATAGATCCCCACATCTACAGTAACTGCCCCATGTTAAATCCTTGTGACTGTTTGCTGTATATGAGCAGCATTTCTACTCCTAAAACACACGTCTCAGGGCCTCAGCTAATATTCTATTTTTTGAAAGCAACAAAGTTTTTATGGAGACTAAGAAAACATATTGTTTTGTTCTGCTCAAACTGCCAGCACTACATCTCAGAGTTTCTGCCCTGGGGGGCTGCTGACACCAGTTTCTTGGGATAAGTGTAAATACTTTTGCCAGTAATAAATCACTCCCTGTCTTGGAACTTTCTATTATGTAGTAGACACATAACAACAATCTGAGGAGTCTAAACACAGCATTAGCTAGAATTGTTAATTCACCAGAACATCTGTCCAGCTCTTCAGTTGTTCCCCTCACTCTAAAACATACGACATTTATTTTCTCTGATTTACATTTGTACCAGGTTTAGTTTAGTTTAGTTTAGTTTAGTTCATTTCGAGCTTATGCACTTCATGTACAGTGGCAATTCATATACATGCACATAATCAATACTGTTCATATATATTTCATATATGTCTACACAGTTATACATAAAAGGATTGAAGGGAAAAAAAGGAAAGAAAAAAGATGAGAAGAGCATGTTATATGCACAAGTCTGCACAAGATCCATCCATCTATCTTTGATAGAGTGATAGAATAGACTTTATTTCCCTCATGGAAAATTTAGCTTGGGCAACAGTGCTACACGCTGCTACATAATAATTAACAATAATGACAAATACATACAAATGACAAATACACACACAAAACAGTCAGTCTGACAGTCCATTATCACAGAATAAAAGAACACTAATTATTGAAAATGAGATGTATAATGAATCAATCCCTGAAAAAAACAATAAGAATACAAATAAGAATATAATCAATAAATATATAAAACCAGCAACTATATAAAACAATTCCAATTTAAGTGCCATAAAATGGGGCGCAGTTAAACACAGCTGATATCTTATTCTGCTGTGCAATGGAAGATGAGAGACTCATGATCAAGTCATAAAAATATATATTTATTGTTCTGATCTCATTGTTGTTAAATTAACACTTGTTTTCTTCCTGCTGATGTTTTCTTCCTGATTAACTATCACAACTTGAGGAGGACTCAGAAATGCCCACAAACCCCCCCTCCTAACATTAATGTAGTGTTTATGTACATGTTTTTAAACCCAATTACTAGATTGTTTTATTACACTGTACTCTGTAATGGAGTTTCTCTAAATGAAACTGTAATAATTTCTCCATTTCTCTAAAACATATGTGTAAAAGTACTCTGTTATTCAGTAAGAGTCTATATAATTCAATACTCCAGCTATAGAATGCTATCCTTTTCAGGTACAAAAGACTTATGTTCAATGTTTTACCATTTTGTGAAAAAAAAAAAAAAAACACATTTTGAGGCCCTGTAAATCTCTCAGACTACTCAACCACTCGGACAACACTCATAACCACCATGGCCTTAGAGCAGTAACGCCATAAAAAAGACATAGCCAGGGGAAAAATGGGCCAGGGTGAGCCTTTTCACAGTTGCCAGAGGGCGATGAAGTAAACAAGAGGCCATGGGTGGGGATTAAGAATGGATGCTTAGTGTTATGGCGGGGTCGTGGTCTCAGGGGTTAGTCATGCTGTCTGAGAATATTACAGTCCACATGATTTTTTGTTTGTTTTTTTTTAAGTGCATTGGCCACTGAGAGGTGTCCTTTATGGATGGAGGATTGGGCCATGTGCTTACTATCTGCAGGGAGAGGATGCATCCACTAAGACTTATGAGGGAGAGCTGGGCACAGGAGGTGGAGGGGGGGCAGGAAATAACATGAGCAATTTCATAAATGGAAGGGAGAGGCTGTGACTTCCTAAATCGTCTGTGAAAGACAGAGGGAGGCAGCAGAGGGGCGGGGGGAGAGGGTGAACGAAAAGGGACGACGGGGAGAGAGATGGAGGTAGGCGAGGGGGGGGAGCGTGACGCAAAGTGTGAAAGAGAAAGAAGAGAAAGAAGTGGCGAGCTGAGGCTTGGTGGTAAATGGATACAACAGGGTGGGGGAGGCAGGGGCAAAGTGAGAAAGGGAGAGGATGGAGAGATGAAAAGATGAAGAGGGCAGATTTCCCACCAGCTGAGTGAGCACCTCTATATCCTTCCTCTCCCCCTCTGCCTTGTCGTCCTCTCCTCTATCTCTGTGTCCTATCAGCCTCAGTGTGGCATCCTCTCACATCAGATTAGCTCCAGCCCAGAGAGACACTTAAAACTCCAGTGTCAAAGTTATTTAAACGCATGTGACGCTGAGGCCTCGCTCCGTTCTGCTCCCCTCTCACCGTCTTTCTGTCTCCCGGTTTGTCCTTGTCGCGGCCCAAACATAGGCGGGAGCTCCAGCCTTGGCAGCTCAGCTGGGATGCACATCTCCCCATGGCGTCGAAAGTCACTATCAATCAAACATGAGGGTGCGGGGGAGGACCTAGGTGTGGCAGGAGGCAGGAAGGAAGGGAGACTGCAGGAGACTTGCATAAATCACCAGCGAGGGGAGAGATGTCAGAGACGAACATGATCTGGATTCAGATTCATATTTCTTTTTTGAACACATATTAAAAATAGCCCTGTAGAGGAAAGGCTATTTAAAATGTGATTGTTACTTTTACCAAGCAGCTTAAACACATGCCCTGTATCCACTTTTTATGATTTTTTTATTCTCTGCAAATCGATAAAAACATGTTAGGTGAGAGTAGACAACTGCAATCCAATAAGGCAGTTATTGGAAACCGGGCTTTATAAAAGCATGACTGTGCATTGACCACCACGCTATGGATGACTCCTGCGAGTGAGAGGAGCAGATCACGCCATGAGCCACTGTGTCAAGGCTTCATCCCTTCTGATGAGAGAGGCCAGTTCTGTGTGGCACAGCACAGCCCATTTTCTGACAGAGACGGCTGTTTGAGCTCTCCAGTCATGGCCTCTGTGATGAATGGCCTCCACTGCCAGGGAGAGAAAGGAAAAAGGGGGCTTGGGAGCCCTCAGAGGATCAATACGTACGCATAGGAGGACCTGCTTCGCATGTTAAAAACCCCATCTAGCCATAGCCCCCCGCCCCTTACCCGCTCACTCCGTTGTCTCCTGCATCACTGACGGACAAGCCTCTGGGAGCGAGTGGGCGGGGAACTGGTGCTTAGGAGGGCGTACTTCGGTGTGTGTATCTGTGGGTGCGTGTATATCCTCATGAAGTGTGTCAGCAGGTTTCTAGAGGGGCTGGCATGTCAGCAAACTCAAGGTCGACGTGGCACACACAAGCGCGGACGCACATTTACACACAGTCGCGCACAACTCTGCAAATCCACACACTGTTGATGCTCTGAAAAGGGGCCACACTGAGACATGGTAATTCAGAGGTGTCTAAGGCGATGGATATCCTATTAATGAGTCCAAAACAATGACTAGACTAATGAGCTTATAATGGGAATATTGAATGCATGGGAATGGGATTGGGCCTTGTGTGAGCCAAGAAGGGGGACCATTGAATGAGAGCCAATGCACAAGGGCTAGAGGGCTAAAAGCTTGAGACGAATACAAACTGCAAAGGGCGTAGCAGGGGGAAGTAGGGGTAAGGCTGTGTGGAGGGGTGCACAGTCAACCCAAATCAATACACCCCTACCCGCCTTGGCTCGTTGGGTTTGTGATATACGAGAGCAGGCAGCTTCTCTGAGCATAAATAAAACATGAAAATGCAACAAATTATCAGGCCGAATGGACAGAGATCTATTTACTCAGTAATGCTGTATTTTTTATTTGTCAGATCAGTCTGGGGTGGGAGGGACTGATTGTTACCCTGCATCCAATTTGAGTCAACCAGGCACCGAGATGTGATTCAGCTTCTGTTTGTGAATTAATGAATTAATCAAAGACCGGTTGTTCAGAGTGGAGAAGAGAAGGGGGGGGGGGCGAGAAGCGAACCGAGCAAACGGCAAGCTGTGACGGGCTAATAGCTGGAAAAGGAATTACAGTCCAATTGCTCTGTCTTATTCTGGCCCCTAATGCTGCTGAGGCCTTTTTGCTACGAGTCGGGCAGCCCCTCCGTGTGATTTGATTCCATTTGGAGAGCCTTATTTTCCTCTTGATCTCACACATTAAGGACCTTGCTATTCACCAGAGCAGGAAAAAGGGGGGAGGACAGTCAGAGCAATGGATTAGCACACAGCTGTTGAGACCGAGCGGGTCAATGTTTTAAATCTCTGGCCCTGTCCGGTTAAATCTGCCGGCCTGTACTTCACCGACACTTGCGGATCTAAAGGGGATGAATAGGTCTGAGCAAGAGGCTTCAGAAAAAAACATCTAGTCAAGGAAAGGGGTTGCCTGGTGAAAATTGGCCTTTAGCTGCTAAGTAAGACAATCCTTAATAGTGACTTAAAAACAATGGCATCCACATGGAACCGATCCTAATGTGGAACAGCTGGCCGGGGTCTTTTTGAAGGAAGACACCAGCGTTCTGCAGGTTAGCTTTGAAATGTAAGAGGTGTATGGTTTTATCCTCATGTTCTGTACTAGGCCTGCCTGTTCATGTTCATATTTTTCTTTACTATTTTCCATATATCGCTTTTCCGCGGTTCTGGGTCTTACCCTCATGTTCTGCACCGTCTTTGTCTCTTTACGGATCCTACCTCAGGCATAAGGACTCTCATTGTGTTCTTTGAATACAGAACAGACAACAATGAACTTGAAACTTGAAACTTGAGTTTACAGATTACGAGTTAAAGCTGCAGGAGCTGAAATCGAGGTGGGAAAAAACACACCTATATAAATAAGGATATAAAGCTTCCCTCTGTAGGTCTCCCTTCTTCGTCCAAATCAAAAGAATAGATATGAATACCTGATGCCATTTCATGCCAATATGGAAAAATGAAGCTGGGCGTAGAGCAGTAAAGTCAAGTTAGATGGAATCTAAACAGCAGTCGGTAATTACAGCTGTCAATCAGATATTTAGCTGCTCTGCATCTGTGAAAACACCTATGAGCAGCCAAGATCTTGCATCATGGGCTGGATATTGTATAATATGAAAACACATCCAAGGTACTGTGCTTAAGGATGGTTTTCTCTCAGACCATCAGATTTATAACACACCGAAAGGTAATTATTACTCATAAAACTATAGTATACTGAAGCTTTTACAAAGTAAAAATAATAAGCAATCTAATTATTTAATGATTTCATCCAGGTATTCTAACCTATTACGTTTGATTACTTTTTGATGACTTTACTGACAATACAAAACTGGACAATACAACTGGAAAGTCCTAAAAACAACAATAGAATCCAATACTGAACTTTTTCCAGGTTTCAGAGTGTTAGAGTAATTTTAGATGCTTACCTAATATTGTTTAGGTACCTGGACCAATGGTGAACCCCATCATACAACACATGTGTCATCCATGTCCGGACACTTGGACCAATGAATTAGGACATTACACCATCAATGTTTGAGCATTGGAACCAAAGGGTTTTGATGGATTTCACTCACTATAAAAACCTAGACTTCCTGATGTTAGGGAGTTAACAGGTGCATCACCTTTTTTTTATGTACTTGACTCCTTGCTGCAAGTAAAATCTCCTAATTCCAGAATCCAGCGACTGTCTTCTGTGCCTCAGAATTCTTTTAACAGAGGAAAAACACTGTTGAATTTCTAACACTAGCTGGGTTTCCATTACCCTCGGAAATGCGCAAAATGTAAATTGCGCAATAAAAAACTGGTAATGGAAACACAGAAATGTTGCAAAAAAACTGTCAAAGATCACAAAAAAGTTTTTATGATTTCATGAGGCGTTTTTGAGACGTTTTGATATAGAAGTAAAATGGAAACACATTTTGTGCATTTTCACTAGTCACAGGCATGACAAGTCTGGTTACACGAGAGATTCAATAACATCACACGGTTTATTAAACGGTGGCCGGATCATTTGGAAATTCTAGATCCACAACAGGTTAATTAATTCTGTACAATTTACCCAGCAATCCATTATGTGTCTTGTCTTGGGATGATCAGGTGCGCCTGCAGAGTGAAATTGTGAGGTACGCATGAGTCCCCCCTGGTGGTGAGAGGTACGACATATGAGATGGGTAGACAGGGCTCGCGCATCAGAAGCCAAACGCTTTTCAATGGACACACCTACAAGTAAATGGTAAAATGGTAAATGGTCGGTACTTATATAGCGCTTTTATCCATAGTGATTTACAATACAAGCCTCACATTCACCCATTCACACACTCATACACCAGCAGGGGGCTTCTGCCATGCAAGGTGCTACCAGGCCTCACTGGTAGTAACTATACTTTGTCAAAATTGTAGAAATATTGCTTTTATTTTGCGGAAAACTGTACTGGAAACCCAGCTACAGCAATTGTCCGGTTCTTCATGTGGTTTTTGGTTTTATTTTTATATTTTCAACATCTAAGCCTTTTACCCTGAAGAACATATTCAATCATAATCACCTACATTTAGTAATTAAAGATATTTTCTCACTAACTGAAACAATTGCAAAGGTTATATAATTGAATTCATTTTGTAATTTAATTACAGTCATTTCACTCCCTAGTCCTGGGGGTCACTCTAGTTTTATATTACTACTTGCTTTAACTCTTAAATCTCATCCTGTTACATCAGGTAGGCGGTTGACCTTCAGAGGGCAGACGCATTTGCTGTGTGTGTTTATGTTGCTGAGGTAAGGGATGGAACTTTCCCAGCAGCGCTTGTCTGCCCAGAGCACAGCCAGCCAATTATCCCTCTTAATTATCTATTGACGAGATGGAATTGATGTTTTTGGAGTGCTGATTGGATAATCAGGAATGTTGGCCACAGTTATGCTCCTTGGCTGGATTCACTCATCTGTCCAATCTGGTCTCCTTGTTGCTGTAATCTGCACAGTTGCACAACATATTCCTGCTGAACTATGATGTATGATCATAACAATCCACCTGGGAACCTTTAGCTACTGGGGTTACTGTGGGAATGTGAGCTACTGTAAGTTAAACACAAGGCTGTTTTTTTTTTTACCAGGTACACAAACACCGACCTTTTCCATTCATTCATTCATTCATTAACATACACCTTTGTCTTCAGACAGGCCACTGTTTCATAAGGGGCTCCATTTTCACACCAACCCCATTCTGAACAAAGGAACTTAGCTGCATTAATTTCTGCCCCCCTCTCTCATTACACATCAGCAACCCATTTTCTTTAAACTCTCTTGGAGACCTAGCTGGCACAGGACCAGGCATGCACCAGGAACGACAGAGTGTGAGAGTGGAGTGACACTGGTTATGCCTCCTCTAATTAAACCCTACCTGACCCTAGTGTTGGGACATCATTAGTTCTCCCTTGTAATCATCACACAGCAGCAATTACTTTCTGTTTGGCCCTATTTGCATTTCACAAGATTTCCCTGAATGATCAAAAAAGGATTGGGGAGGGGGAGCCAAATAAAGCACAGACGTCTTAAAAAAAACAAAAAAAAAGAAGGCAAGTTGATTTGGTTTCATTGTAGCACGTTGCCATAGTTTGCTGCTGAAAAACAATGCCTTTTTGCAAAATATCATGGGACTATCAAGGGTAAAGGCTAAACACTTTGAGACTCTGTGGCCAAGACTGTAGTCTGAGACCACTTTCCCAAGCAGGGTAATGCTATCCTGATGTTCTCTGCAGGGACAGGAAGGTACGCCCCTTCTGGACAACAAACCACACCAGAACGATTCCTATAGCGCTAAACCACATCTTCGACCCCCTCAGTCTTGACAGTCTCGCGTTCTGCCAGTAACCAGAAATGGGTTTATCACAGAGATGCCTGACTCAATTTGGTAAAAGATAGAGAGAGAGAGAGAGATAAAAAGTCAGACACTAAAAATAATCACACTCCAGAAAACTCCACTGCAGCAACCGTACGTCTCCCCAGTTGCATAAAGTACACACGCATCGGTGCAGAATAGAGCCATCTATGCAAGTACGTACTTCAGGGAAAGTGCACAAGGGCAGATCCTCCATCTGTATTCTGGGTGACAGCGGCACTGTGCAGGGGTAGCGCTTCTCTCCCCCAGATGCCGTCTACACAGAAACAGTCGTACGTCACGGACATAAAAGAAGACCCTTTGAAAGCTCATACACACATTTGGCATTGGAACAAGCCGAAGGAGAGTTTTTCCTACCAGCTCTTCTCATGTGTCTGCTGTTACTAAATCTGACAACAGCAGCAGAGTAAGGTCGTTGTGTTAAGAAGAGAATTATGCTGGCAAATACCCCAGGGGCCTCCCGCTTTCTAGGCAGAAGACGACTGGACGTGCATCCTCATCTCCATACTGCAGTAAATAGAAATGTTGTCATTAGAGTTGAGTCAGCTACACAGATGCAAATTAATATAGTGGGAAAATGAATTATGTAGTACACCTGCAGTTGAGCATAAAGTGCATGAGGTCTTCACAGAGCTTTGTTTGCCACAAAGTACACATTAAGTCTTAAATTTACATTAAAATAAGTGGATGCACCGCTCAAAAGAAAATCCCTTTCCTCATGATGATGAAAAGCCAAACTGGTGTGTTATCAACATCTCAGATTATTGTCAGTTCATTGATACCGTCGACGTTTTATCCCTTTCCCCATGTGATGCCTCAACTGGCTTTTCTCTCCTAAACCAATCTCCACTCAAGTGTTTCTAATCTCTGCGAAAAGTCTGTTGAGAGATACTGTTGTGAGATGCACTCTTAACTGTGACTTGAAACGAGATTATCTAGCTGAGAGATGGCGAGGTGCATTCATTTGCTTCGAGATGGAGACTTTTTGGATTTAAGACGAGATTACGCCGCGGCATCAACACGGACACCATACAACTTCAGCTACAATACAGTTCAAGAGGAGACAGAATAATTACACCTTCTATAGACCAGGGCTCAGCAGGTGTTATTGACTCTCAATGTAGAACGGAGGTGACAGTGTGCTAACAACAACAGGACCTTATTAGATGTATGACTCTCCCAACATGCTGGAAAACATGATAAATTTACAACAGAGAAGTGCTAATGCAGGTCTGTAAAAATACATCCAAAGGCTTCTACTACACAGCACGTACCTCCAAGTAGGACTGGGTGATCTCAGGATTTTAGATCACAATCGATCTTAATTTGGCAAATGATCCACTTTTCAGATGGATGGTAATTGTATTCTGCTAACTTTCATTTCCAATGGCCCACTTGTAGGTGTCATTGTAGTGTTTTACAGAGAGTGTCGCACCACCCCATTGGTTTGTAGCATTAATATTGTTAGCTCAGGTCCCTAGGCCAGCAAATTTATTTTAGTCTGTTTATAGCAGCACTTCAGTGTCTGTCTAGACTTACGTGTTCAAGTTTAGTTCACATTAACTTGCGGAGTTGGTATAACATGCTGTTTTGGTGTTTCTGAAGAAGTATTGACGATATACTACCCTAAGTCCATCAGCTGTGGGTTTGGTTTCTGAACTCCGACGTGCAGTGAGTCTGATTTACACAGATGCTTTAGGCGTATCCTGGTGAGGAAAATATACTTGATTCACTCTGAAACTAGTAATGTCCCATCCAAACTAATGTGGATATTTTGCAGAATGGACTTTTTTCTCCCGATATTTGGGCCTCTAGTCCAAATTTTAAAAAATATTTTAAAGATTTTCAAAACACTGTCCAAAAAACTCTGGTTGTGTGTATCTGTGTAGACAGGAAAAATTGAGAGATTGGAAGATGATGGCATCATACCTCTTTTTTTTGATCAATGCATTTTCTATTAAGCCTTTCAAACACACAGAAAAAGTAAGACAAACACTGAGACATACAGCAAAGGTATAAGACACCACAAAACAAAACAAAACTAAAACAAAGGGTCCACAATGTACATAGTTACCCAATCACTTTGTACACAGCCCAGTGTTTTTCAACCATGGGGTCACCTGTAATTTGTAGTAATTGCTAAAAATGTTAAAAATTACTAATAACAAATATTTTTTAATGATGCAATTTATATCTCATTATAATTAAAACACCACACACTTTTCCTGATAAAAATCAAGTTAAAATAAAATGCAGGATATAATATCTGAGAGGACATATGTTGATTGATGTTGATTGTTCAGTATCATCCTTGTAAATGCAAACTCCACTGACTGTACATAACCTGACCAAGGAAAATAAAATTCTCACTTTGAACAGTAATCTACACCTGTCTTTTCTGCCTCCGTCTATATTGATATACATTATGTAAAATTATCATTTATTTGCAAAATAGTAAACTATTACTTGATCAAAAAAAAAAAAGCATTTTAGCAAATAATGTCTCAATTTTGACTGTCCTAGTGTTTCCTTTTTTTTCCTTTCTGTTTTGTGGGTGTGTGTCTTGGTTTCCCTGTCTTTTGTGTGTGTGTGTGTTTGCCTGGAGGTGGGGGTGATGGAGTCAACACCTTCAATCAAGTCACGTGACACCAATCAGCCACGCCCACTCTCCTCTGCATTATAAGCCTGGTTCACTTCACTACTCATTAGCTGTGTTTCCATTACAGTCTTGTGCAAAATAAAAGTGATATTTCTACAATTTCGACAAATTACTTGTAGGTGTTTCCATTTAAAAGTGTTTGGCTTCTGATGCATGAGTCTAGTGAAGTCCTGTCTAACCGTCTCGCAATATTTCATAGTTCTCGCAAAGAGAGAGGTGTGTCTGTG
>JAPTGZ010000016.1:17088257-17101870 GCA_029814645.1 Fowleria isostigma | reverse complement strand
TGCATGAGTCTAGTGAAGTCCTGTCTAACCGTCTCGCAATATTTCATAGTTCTCGCAAAGAGAGAGGTGTGTCTGTGTGCATCTCACAGCACTCTGCAGGTGGACCTGATAGTCCCAAGGCGAACTCCATGACAGCGGCCTCGCTAAATGGATTTCCGGGAGATAAATGCACAGAATTCACCAACCAGTTGTGGATCCAGAATTTCTGAATGACCCGAGCAACATTTAATAAACTGTTTATGACGAGGGAAGATGAGCAAAATGCGTTTCCATAACACTTTTTTGCAATACTTCTATATTGAAACGTCTCAAAATCCACCTCATCAGAGCGTAAAAAATTTTTTTCAGTCTTTGACAGTTTTTGCAACATTTCTGTGTTTCCATTGCCAGTTTTAATTACACAACTGGCATTTTGCGCATTTCTGAGCGTAATGGAGACCCAGCTATTGTCAGCTTACCTCTGTGGTTGTGTGATTTACGTGGGGTCTGTACTTTTGTACCACTACTGAGTTTGTCCTGCTAAATCTGACTGCATTTTTTGTTTTCAGTTCCTGTTGTTACCTGCTTCAGCCTTGGACCAAAATTGCCGCCCTTGGCCCACTCAACTCCAACCCCAACCCCAACTCCAACTATCTACAATCATTGAAGTATTTTCTTTTACAACTATTGGATCCTTTTGTCTGCATCGTAGGTCCAGCTCGTTGACCATAACATGCAGCCACACGAGTTTACTAAACTATTAAGTATGAAAATAACGAAGGCCTCCGGAAACAAATGAAAACTAGAAGAAATCCATATTACAGTTTGGTTTTCACTCATATACATTTTACACAAGGTGAAAAATGATGATTCAGAATGTGTATCATTTTGGCCAGATCACCCATCCGTACTCACATGACATGCACTAGAATATGTCAGACAACAAAACCCTCCCTCTATTTCCTACACACTGTAGTTTAAAACTTGGATAAAACTACTGTATTCTGGCCACCAGCCTTGACCTCAAACAATAATTATTTTATATTGCCAATAGTTTTTCCTGGCCCCTCAATTAAACTTCTTCTAATCTCATAAATGACTTTAAATTACAAAACATGGTCATTCCATTTCACAAAGCCTGGGGTAAAATTTTGCAAAATCAACAGAACAAAACCAATCCATTATAGAAACATAATTAGATAAAACAAACCACAAATCCTCACATTCACAAAGGTACATTAAAAACAGTCTGAATTTGCATTTGATAAATACCTTAAGCAAATAATGAATTATAAAATTATGTAAACACTTGGGCTATGGTGCTTTGTAAATGTCCTTTATACCAATATCCAATGCTTCATTTTAGGAGTTATGATTGGTAAGAATACATTAAGTTAGTAATATAAACTAAGCAACTATAATAAAATAAGCTATAATGTTATTAAAATGAAGTCTGATGAGCTTCACTGTGAATTCTGCCACTATATTCTTACTTCATTGGTGCACAATGAGATATACAATAAAAAGAGCCTCTTTTTTGAAATTGCAATTACTTTCTAAGGAAATTAATCATATAAAGGAACAACGTGATAAGAACTGCTAACAGGTTATTACGGCATGCCGTGTTCATCACAGCTAAAAACTTGCCTCATACCATCAGGAGAGAACAAAGTGCATTCTGGAGTCAGATTTCACATTAAGGCAATTTAAAATATTCCAGACTGCCTAATTTAGGGGTCGGACTTCTGTGTAACTTAATTCGACAAGATTAATTATACAATTAAATCCAAACTTCTCTCAATTATGTGGAGAAATGCTGCCTGCCTGCTCAGGCCGACCCTTCACCTTTACCGAGGCGAGGTACCTGATAAGCATAATTTCAACAGAGGCAGAAGAAATTGCCGCCTATTTTGTTTCCGTGCTCGACTCAGCACATTATAGTTCTTAATTGCACACAGTCTTGGTGACTACGCCCTTGACATGGAAAGCAAAATGTTATGCCACTCACTGGCACATTAGTGAACGTGCAAGAGCTCTCTCCTGATTGACAGGACAATCCACTGAAACAAAACACTTAACTGTGTGTCAATTGATTCTCTAATTAAAATTGGCAGACTTGCCACTTCGGTTTCATTGATTTATCATCTGTGACGAGAAAGCACCTAATGACATAATATGGCGTTAGTGTCGTAATGGCCTCTGCTATCTCCTATATCTGTGGTCAGTCTGGTAATCTAGTGTTTAGGTGGCTGACCCTCAATGACCGACAGTTTGGTGGACAAACTATGATGGCAGGCAGAAAGAAAAATGGGTGTTTTTTTCAGTAAAATATATTTATCAAAGGACATTTTATGCTTTAATACAAGGAATTAGTTTAAGTTCAAGGAAAGTAAAACTAATGTGTCCACACTAACAGATACTTTTCTATACAGATATTTTCACAAGTCATATGACCTTTTGTTTTTTTACAAAATATTTATGGCCACGCAATAACACAAAAAGACAACAAAATGGAATAAACATGGATAATAATACTAAAATAAATATATAAATTTAAAAAATGATGATAATAATAATAATTACTATTATTATTATTATTACTTTTATTTCAGGGTACTCAAAATTGAATCCGTTATTCATTCCCCCCAGGCCCAGTTAGGGGACTATGAACATGTTGGGGAAAAAAACCCTAAATAATTTTAATCTTAATGTAACCTTCATGATACAACTTATTTTGTCATTAGTAACTGATACATAACTGTTTGGCAGTCCTAAAATAAACTTCACTGATTCTAACTGATGTCTACAAAAAAAAAAAAGGTGTTGATTGATTTTCATTGTTTTAAAGACTATATCTGACATCCACATTTACACTTTTGTCTCATACTTTACTTTCCCAAGAGAGTATAACCTTAATAATTATAGGTTTTATATTAATATATTTAACATTTATACATATAATTATTCACTCCAAACATGATTGTGGGTAAATATTTATGCTTGACAGATCATTTTGACTACCAGCCTTGACGATTTGAGAAATTACTCTACATAACCAGACATAACCTTCATATTGAGATCCCCCAATCCTAGACCCTTTAATTTTTTTCATTAAAACATAACAATATTCAACAGTATACATGACACTATGGTAACGTTAATTTTTGGCAACTTCAAGTGAAAGCAGCAACTTCCAATATGATGAAAAATTTGCCTTTTTTTTTTTGTAATTTTTATCCTTATGCAACTGAGATGTTTTTAAAGAGATTTTGGTGAAATTGGCTGAAATTGACAAATATCTTTGTGTGGTCTCCAAGTCCTAGAAATACCCTTTCCCTCCATGTACTACACTTATATGTCAGGTAAACATAGGCTGACTCGTTATCATCTGAACAATTTTTTTTACCCTACATAACTGCTTGACCCTCCCCGGTCTACATCTGATGGAACTACGTCTGGACCAACAGCCTCTCTGACCACCAGCTCAAAGTGGGTGAAGTGTCTTACCTAAGAAATGGCAGAGAAGAGTACCTGACTTTTTGCTTTAAGGGACTTTTCACTTTCTAAATAAATTTATGTTAGTTTGCAAGACTTGTTTTAATTGTTCCTGTCCATAAGAAGCAGATGAATGTCTTGAATCTCCATTATTACTGGTAAACACAAATGAAATGACAGGTTGGAGAAAATTGGCTTATTATGACACAAAAAGTATTTCCTCATACTCGTCAGGAATTCTACTTTGAAGACATTTTTTTTTTTCTCAAAATACCAATTTCTGATCTTATTTCAAGTAGGCTTTGGATTTAAACCTAGAACAGCATCACAACTGGAACTAAAATTGAGTTAAAATGAAGAGAGTGACAAAGAAGAAAGGTTAAAAAAAAAAAAAAACAGGGAAAATGTTACTTCTGAGCATCACAAGTTTATTATGAGACACAAAACTTCTCAATATTAGTAAAATACAGCTACGAATGAGTTTATCAGCTAATTCCAAGATCACATAATGTCTTATCACAGGTAATTTTGCCAAGAGAATTTCTTGTTCCATTGGCAGGTTTTTGTTGAATAAAAGCATTTTGTATAAATGTTTTTTACCGTATTTTTTGGACTATAAGTCACTCCAGAGTATAAGTTGCACCAGCCAAAAAAAAATTAAAAAAAAGGATCTTGAAGAAGAAGAAAAGAACATATATAAGTTGCACCGGAGTGTAAGTCGCATTTTTTGGGGGGATAAACAAGAGAGTGATAGAGCACGGACTAAAACACCAATAAACGTTGACACTCGATGAAAAGAACAAAGGAGTTAAAGAAATGAAAACAGATGTGGAGTTGTTCCTCTTCATCAACAGTGGATTTGACTGCAGTGTCTGTTTGTATCACTCAAACATTTAGTAAACACTTATGCATTAGCCGCACGGCTAGCTCTTTGACGTCGATAATCTGTTTTATTTTTAGCATCATTTCAGTCACAAACTAAGGGCTGCGTAAGGCAAGACTGAAATGTTTCTGTTCGGAGTTGAATGTTGATGTCAGGGCCTGGATACTAAACTGTCCTTCAGGAATAAAACCATTATAACAGCATAAGACAGCGCTGTGAATGCACATGAAGCAGCTAGCACTAATGCTAATGGGATTGCTAAAGTGGATGCTGGTCTGATTTTCTGCCGCTGCTCACCGGCAAATTTTATAACAATTTTACGTTGTTTTACTGGTTTTCTGCCTGTGGTGTACTGGGTAATTGTATGTGGGAGCCAGGCTACCTTATTTCCTGTTACAAGCATGACAGCTGCTTTTCCTGCACTTTGTCTGGAAGGGAGCTAACATTAGCGTACATACTGACCACTTCACCGCTGATCCACCTGTTGTTGCTCCTATGCGGGTCTGTAATTTGATAATCTGGTTGGTAGTCATCCGTCTGTCTGTGCTGGCATGTCCCGGTCCCGGTCGGTTCTTCGGTTTAAAGCCGCTGAGTTCCCCTAGCTCCGTCATCTCTCTATAACTTTGTTAGCTAGTAATAAATCCAACAACACCACTGTGTTCCTCGTGTCCTCAACATTCACTCATTCACATACATGATCTCATCGCTTTGCATCCTGCAAGTTGTTGTCTTGAAAAAAGAAATGCAGAGTTGTGAAGATCTACTGTTGATTCATTAGTTCCAATACTAATGCACGTCCTGCCCTTGTCGCTAGTGCTTATGGGAAACGTAGTCTTTGTTCTGGAAAAACACCACTGATTCCCAGTTGTCCTAACAGAGCCTTTAAGAACATGTGAATTTATATATTTTTACATATATAAGTCGCACCGAAATATAAGTCGCAGGTCCAGCCAAACATTGAAAAAAGTGTGACTTGTAGTCTGAATAATTTGGTACTTGTTTTTAGAGGGCTTCAGTGTGTATTGGAGGAGGACTTGAACTGCCAACCCTATGATCATTGGACAACCTGCTTTACCTTATGATCCACAGCCACCCCTATAGATACATGTAGTAGAGACAAAGGCTTTAATCTGTCATGACGACAAGCAGACACTAGTTGACTTATAAACTGAAGTTATTTTCAGCGTTTGTTCTGGTTGTCGGAGTATTTTCTTTACATTATGTGGACTTGTCCATGACGTCCAAATGAATCCATGCTGATCTCAGTCTCCTGCAGGTCAGTCACTCATTGATACACCTGGATGGGATGTTTCAGGTGCAGGTTCATTACACACAGCAATAACAGACATGAGCAAAATGGGGTGTGACACCATGGTTTTCCAATCTCACTGTTTTTCCTTGGAAACACACAAACCAGAATTTGCAGAAGGTTTTTAAAAATCTCTGTTGTTGTGAAGTAAAAGGTGTACTGAAGAAGCCCAAATTTGTTGCACGTATTAGCATGAACAGAGCATAAAATCAGTAGTGCAAAATAATTTCACCAACTTCATTAAAAATCATTAATCAGTTTTGTTTTGTTTGTTTTTTTAAATGAGGCATGAATGAAAATTATACATAGCAACAAAGCAACAAGAGCTAAAATTGGAAAGGGTGAGTGGGGGTTTAAAGTCGGCTTAAGTTTTCTCCAGTGCTGACGGTTCATGTTGGTCAACAATAAAATAGTATTGAACAATATGGGACCTTTGATAAATAATTTTAGTTGGTTAAATAGTTTTGTAAATCATATTTGATGCATAGTACTAGTGCTGGTCAATATAATGTCTCTTGATTGGGTACATTTGAACCCTGTACATTGTGTTAAAGTTAGTTTTGGTGTACTAATGAATGTTTACAGCTAATTTCTTTGACATAATTGCAAAAAATACAAGTTTAAGTTGTGAAACTGGAGGTGGGAGGAAATAAGTTTTACTTCTTCTCACTCTTTTTTGGGCAACTAGGGTTGTATTTTAATAGTGAATGTCATATATATATTCATGTATTATGTATATTTCTCTATGTATGTTGTCTATGTAAAATTCTCTATGCATATAGTGTTTACAATAAATTATCTATGTTTATCTGTGTATTTTTCTGTGTATTTCTCTATGTATACAGTTTATGTAAAATTCTCTATGTACACAGTGTTTATAATAAATTATCTATGTATATCTGTGTAAAAATAATAAAATGTATATAAGTATTGTACATGAAGTGTACAAGCTCCAAATAAACAATAAAATGAAATTATTGTATTAGTTTCAGAAAATGTTGATATTAAAATTGAGATTATTCTTCTGGAAACCAAAAAGTAATATGTTTATTGTTAATATGTTCCTCCAACCATATAGTTTTAGTAAAGAATATTATTATTATTATTTCATTGTTGTTAGAATGTCTTTCGTTTATGTCAATTAATTTTTTGACCATATCACTCAGCCATATGCAATCTTTTATTCTACCTTTTTCAGCTTCTAGATATTGAGCCTAACTAATTAAAAGCTAAACTAAAACTATTCTACTCCATGAAATAAAAATAAAAGGCACCACTTACACATTTGTAAAACTAACTAAAAATAAAATGAGGTGAAGAATTAAATGAGAACCTAATGAAAACGGTGGTGATGCTACCAACCAAAAGCAGCAGGACTGAGTTACAAAGATCAAGTGGGCTCATCCTCTTTGACAAGCAACCATTATCAACACCGTTCCTGGAGTGAGAGAGGAAAGCCACCAGGGATGGGTGTAAAACCTCTTTCAAAGACCTTAAAAATCCTAGTTTTTACCCATGCTCTCTCTCTCAATCCCTCCTTGTCATCATTTTACTCGCTCCCTTCACAGTAGAAGGGAAAAGGGATGGGGGGGGTACGAGGGGGGGTGATCTACTTGACCTTAATCTGCCCAGTAGTGAGTTTCACAGAGATGACATGCAACCTCAGAGGTAAAGGGCAATTGTTTCTTTTTCCCTCTTCTGAGAGCCAATTTACAGCCCCTGGGGTCTTTTTTTCCTGAAGCTGCGAACTATTTCAGGTTCTGCCACAGAGTTTTTGATTCACTCAGCTGGATGGGGCTGAAAGAGCAAGTACCTTCACTTTCCTGATTCTCAATCATCCACCGGCCCATTAAATTCCATTCATCCCGTCTGTAACGGAGGTGGTATTTGCATTTCATGGACTAGTGTATGTGTAACCTATAATGGAAAATGTTTTCTGCTTGCTGCAACGGCTATTAGAACAAGTCAGCAATAACATTAATCTTATGAAAACCCAACTACTTGAAGTGAGCATAAAAAGCCAATAAGGAAATAAATCCCTTTTGCAATATTCTGTTCGCATAGCCTGCGGAAATGAGTAAGAGGTGCCATCAGCAACAGTTGGCTTAAGGACCGGATACAGCCGATTGACTCTGCCAATCAGAGGATACAGAACAAACCGGAGTGGCCTGTATTGATTTTAAGTAGACAAGCAATCACACACACAAAAACGTACAGCCTCAGTTCAGAAAACCCACTGCTTTAAACTGTCCACTGTCACTCCTGTCAGTTTTTTTTTTCCCCCCACTTTTGTTTTGTGACAATCATTTCGTACTTTAGGTTCAAGAGGCATGACTGATTAGTTAGCTAATTTCACCTTCAAACAGTTAGCACCCAGCGGGGGTTCGCTGCAGGACGAAACACCAAACAGTGATGGATGATTGCTGAATTGTGAGGTGCTCTAATCAGAACCACCTCATTAGCTCGTACGCGAGTCGAGGCAAGCTGACATGGAGGTATCTTGGTTAAATGACAGCAATTACCACCAGAGAGAGCTAGCCCACAAATATCAGTATAATGCACCACAGAATGTCCCCGTTCCCCAAAGCTGTAAACATGAGGTAGCAAATAACGAAGTACAAATACTTTACCTTACTTAAGCAGAAATTTTGGTTATCTATACTTTAATGGAATAAGCATTTGTCAACCGAATTTTTCTTCTACTTCTTACAATTTTACACAATTATCTGCACTTTCTGCTCCTTACCAGAGCTGCACAATATATTGTTTGAACATCATCATCATATTTTACATGTGTGCAATAGTCACATCGCAGGTCCTGTGATAGAGGAGGTAAATAAAATCAATGTGTTCTCATCTAATTTCAAGGGTATCTGACACATAGTTGCTGGTAACAACGTTGAGAAATGAACAAGAGAAAAATCACCAAAAATAAAAAAAATCACAGAAAAAAAGAAGAAAATCACCAAAAACAAAGAAGAAAATGACAGAAAATGAAGAAAAATCACTAAAAACAATCAAAAAAATCACCAAAAACAAAGAAAATCACTGAAAATGAAGAAAATCACCAAAAACTAAGAAAAATCACAAAAACAAAGAAAAAAATCCCTGAAAACAAAGAAGAAAATCACAATACACATCGCAGGATTAAAAAAATCACGTCAATTTGTTCCAATATTGTGTAGCCCTACTCCTTACATTTTAAAAGTACCCTCGTTTCTCCTATTTGTACGTCTATTTATTGCACCTGGACATACACAAGTCCCGTCACACTCCAGCAAGGACATAGCAGACGTATGTAGCCTATTATGAAGATGTCCGTGGAAGAGACTCAAGAGGACTTGAGCGAAATTGTCCCTACCACGCTGTATATAGACAACCTCACAGAGTCCTGCTGCTGAGCTTGGATGCACCTTCACATTCCAATAAAGGTTATTAATAACATGTCTCTGAAGTTTGACTTTTTGCACCATTCCAATATTTATATTCAACTAGTTATCATATCTTCAGCTCCGTGAAACACATGTTAATGCTCAGTAGTACACATAGAGTAGTGTTTATAAATATATACATACCCTGACAGAATGCACAGAGGACGGTCTTGGATGCTCCAACATGACAATGACCCAAAACACAAGGCCAAGTCGACCTGTCATTGGCTACAGCAGAAAAAAGTGACGGTGAAGGAGTGTCCATCTCAGTCTCCTGACCTCAATATCATCGATCCACTTTGGGGAGGTCTCAAACATACAGTTCATGCAAGAAAACCTAAAATCTTAAAGGAACTGAAGGTTTTTTACCAAGAACAATGGGCAGCTTAACCATTTTAGAAAATAAAGTCCCTCATCCACAACTACGACAAAAGACTTGAAGCTGTCATTGACATTAAAGGGGTGGGGCCAATACAGAGAATTAAGAACTAGGGTATGTAAACTTTGGATCAGGGCCATTTGGATAGTTTCTGTCATCAGTATGAATTAAAAAGAGCAAACACATTTCTTTAATAATAGATGTTTCCCCCAACCACTAGCCATAAGTGAAAGAAAAAGTTTTGTATTATCATTCGTATTCTCTGAAAAATGGCCCCCAAAAAAATCACAAATTGTGCGAGGGTATGTAAACTCACTGACACTCACTGTTGAAAAAACAGTAAACTCTCCCTTATGGTCATGGGTGTTTGTTTTCAATGAATCCAGTGACAAGGCAAAAAATAGAGATTGAAGACTCTACTGGAACGGAATGAGGGACTTTAACCGGACAATGAAATTTTAGATATTTGTTTTCACTTCTTGGAGGAGGTCGTGGAACCTGAGCTGCTCAAGCAGCATGTTGCTAATGGCTGCAGATAGCCTCAGGTCATCAGTTAGCTGTGTGGCTACTAGATTCCTAGATCACCAATGTGTCATTGTTATCCGGCCATCTCAGTGACCAGATCCCCCCCGGGGGAATCCGTTTCCCCCTGGATTACACATTGGCTATCTGGGACTCACACCACATAGCTAACTGATGAGCCGAGGCTCCGGTTCGTCAGTCTGTAGCCGTTAGCATAATGACGCTAATAATTATTTATTTCATGAGAACTCGTGATGTCCCGATGTTCAACTGAACATCTTAGGAACTCTTTTGTTCCTGTTGTTTATTTTATATGAACTTTTTTTGAAATTGCTACTGGGCTGTTTTTTGTTCCAAGGGTCTGTAGCAGAGTCCAGAATGACGCTGTGTTCTCTGTATCTGTGGCATTTTAATTTATCCATTTGGGAATGAATAAAGACATCTATCTATCCATCCAAGTCATACAGTTTAAGATCTAACCGCCGAACAAACAGCCCTGTCCCTACCCCAGGCCTGTTAGCATAGCACGATATTATCCCAGGGCTAATGTTTACTGAGCATGAATCACACGAATGTCCTCGAACCCCAGCTACAACTAGATTCAACTGATAAAAGTCTGTGTCTTTTATAAAAACACAGTCCTGAGGCAGACAAAGGATCTAATAAACTGAACATACACTTATGGGACAAACGGCCATGATTACTGTAATAATATGCATGTATATGATATTACAATATGTAATGACGGTGAGTATGCTAACGTCTCCGCTAGCCAATAAGCATCCAGGCATCAATGATAAACTAAGTTCATAAACAAGTAAACATTGTCACAACCAATAGAATCATCAACAACACAAATCCTCTGAAATACTTATAAAGAATGCACCTGCCGGCTTTGTCATGGTAAACATGGTAACTGTGACATGAAGGCATGGCTGACTTGTTAGTTTAGTTAGCCATCAGTCTATAGTTGGAGCTGTGGTTGTGTGGTAGTGCCGTAAACGGTGCCGTTTCTCATGAGAGATGAGTTCTTGGACCACCGAGACGAGATCTTAGGTGTACTGGGATGGCTTTGGGAAACTGCAAGTGGCAGTTTTCAACAGAAATGCAACAGTGGGATGGCGGAGGGCCTCCATTAACCCCAAAACAAGCCATTTAACCATAAGTTATCTGAAACTGTTAAATTAAGGTAAAAATGTTACCAAGTTCTCCTTTAATATACCATTATAATCATTATGGCCTTTATGAAAAAAATTTTGGGGAGGTGGGTGTACTGTACTATAGGCCCCTGTGGTGCCGCCTAAGCTTTTTGTCCTAATGACATTTTTTCCCCTTACATTTATTTTTCTACTTTAACTAGTTTTGAAACCAGTACTTTTACACTCGAGTAGAAAGCTGGCACAGAAGTCTTTCTAAACCCTAGTATCTATACTTCCACCTGAGTAATGGATGGGAATACTTTTGACATCTCTGCATAACATTGGTCGAGACTAGGAATTTCACATCAGTACGTCAACAGGCAAAATTGCTGCTCCTGTTTTATAACACTCACACAAAAAGCACTGACAGATTTGCCACAGCTCATATGGAATAGTCAAGAAGTGATGCATATTTAAAAGTGTATAAAGGCAGAGAAATTAACCATGAGACAAGTCTTGCTGAGCCAATGCGAGCCATGAATTAATAATTGGGAGAGAAGTTATTAAGTTATTTGTTAACAGTAAATATTCTGTATGTGTCCCTGAGAGCATGACTTTTTAATAATTCGGAATTTTTAAAGTTTAATGTTTAGCTCCATTCTGGAAACAATGGTGCTTAGCTGTAATTGATTCTTCCGCCGCAGAGTAATTATGATGGCTGTGTCGAAAGTGAAGCCTGATCCACTTGGCCCTGGGTGATAGGAGAGAAAGTGCGGCAAGAACAGACAGATTTAGAGACGAGGAGGAAAAGACAGCGCAGAGATGCCGGCTTGAATATATCTCCTGACAGCCTTACTGAACTAGAGGCAAAATACAACACGCGAGCGGGAATAGCCTCCAACCCTGAGCTATCCATCTTTTAATCCTCATTTTTAAGATGATTCACTCCGATGCATTATACAAAACACCTGTCTTGTTTATAGTGATGGTTTGGACCTGATAAACTCCCCGTGCTTTTCCCTCGGTGCTAGATGCTCTGATCAGTTTTGTCCTTGCCCCTGAAAATGCCTCTTTGCTGGCAGGTCACTATGCCAACGGCAGCAGACAGAGTCAATCTCAGCAGGATAGTATTTAATCCATCAGGGCTAAGTGTTAATTACTCACACAAGAACAGGGCTCAGAAGCTACACTGACATACCCTGGCACTGCATTTTAAAGAGAACGGACCCACGACCCACAGTCGGAGCTTTGTCTGAGGCCAGTGGTCGCCACGATCCTCAAATTAATGTCATGTAAAAAGTTAAAACCCCCAAAATTACACACGACCAGCAGACACGCGTTACAAAAGTAATGCATTACAGTGACTGATTACTTGTTGCTGTGATGCAGGAGCGTGAGGCAGTACTAGTCAATTTTCAGTTATATTTTACTTGGTACATGTTCAATAGCGCTTGCATTACAACATATTTGTCGCCCATAATTTAATTGCTGAAATGGGAAAAACAAACAAAACGGCAAGACAAATTCCAGTTCGAATTCCTGTTTGTGGTCAGCCAGTGGGTGAAGATGAAAGAACACAGTATATTTGAAAGATAGACATATGCTCATTAATTACCCTAAATAGAAGCAGGCTGATACATCAAGCCAATATATTGATTGTCAGCCTTAATTTTTTTTAAAGCCGATATTTGAATAGAGGTAAAAATGTCATAAGATATTTGATCAGGCGCCTGTGTAGGCAGCACTTGAAGTTCAGTGAATGTTAAATGAGTACTATATGTACATGTATTAATAATTTTACTATATTGCTGCATAAAAATCTTAACTATCTGAATGTTTCAATTGTATGTTACAGTCAATATACTTTAAAAAAAAAAACAATCTTAAAAATCGGCTGTAGATATCAGCCATCAACAGAATAAATTTATAAAAATCAGCATTGGCCTTAGAAAAACCCATATGCTCGACCTCTAACCTTAACCTTGCATTTGTGTGCTTGAGTAGGACTGCACACACGCCATTTATGATGAGAGTCTGTATGTAACTACATGTTACGCTTTACAATTCTGAGACAGTGATATCGTAAGGTAAAAGATTACTTTTAAATAACAGTGACAAGTAATCTGTAATGTATTAAAGTTTGGAAGTAACTTGAACAACACGGACGACTAGTGATGTTCAAAAAGGCTATGGAAATGTATACACATCTTGTAAAGTACAGGGCAGGTAAAAACAAACACGTTCGACTCACTACTACTACTACCCCCCCCCCGCAAGGTAAAGGTGCATGGTCATTTGCGACTGATGGGGTTTCCCATAGGTCAGCAACACACACCGCTTCATGACGATTGCCAGGAGAGAAATGCCAATTGTCTTGTGGGTTAAATCTCTATAGTCACCACACACACGCACACACGCACACACACACACACACACACACACACACACACACACACACACACACACACACACACAC
>JAPTGZ010000016.1:17042365-17056915 GCA_029814645.1 Fowleria isostigma | reverse complement strand
TACTTGGTGTGAACCTACCCCATTTGTTTATTTTGTTTGATTGTATATTGTGGTGCGCTCCCCTGTTCTGTTGTGTTTTGTTATAAATTTAACTGACATAAAAAAAACTCAGGAAGGGCAAGATGGCTGCGAATAACTGAAATTGTAACTATTATTGTGTGGATGGAAACTTGCCCTTCTAAATAAAAAGATAATTTAAAAAAAAAAGAAAAGTAATAATAGTCCTTACATTAATATTTACTTACATTTCAATTCCATTATCAACATCATGTGCAAACTTACTTTCTTTGTTCTTATGTCCACAGACGACATTATGTTCTTACCAGTATTTGTCTGTTTGTCTTTTTTTGGACACATTTCTTTCTTTTGCATTCTTGATGACAGTGACACTGATGATCACATTTGGCTACAGCAGAATAAAGGATATTTGGTAACACAGAATTTCATCATAATCGGATTTAATCCTATTTACCTCCATATGTGTGTAGAATCAAGAAGTGTCACAAAAAACTGGACCTTGAAAGTTCTATGGTCAGGTTTAGAGTAGAATATTTTGTACAAATCTATATTTTGCAATTTTATACGCAGATTTCTATTAACATTTTGGCATGACTATCTTTGAACCATATCTTCCACACTGCAAAATAAAATCTGCAGGTCACTGCATACGATGGGCCGAAAGGCTGTTATGACCGAATGGGTGTGAGAAGAACCTCCCTCAGTACATCTAATGAAGTCTTTGATATCAGACTATATTTCTCTGGAAAGACTAAGATTTTATATTAATGACCAGAAGGACCTCTTTACAAAAACATTTGACAAAGTGTTGAAGTATCTGAGGACTTCGAGTGCAACTGCCTGAAACTGACCTAATAAAAACTTTTAATATCATTGCTGTGGATATATTTTGGATTTGCCACATATCTCATTTTGTACAACCTGTATATGTACTGTGCTGGACTGTTTTAATGTTGAAAAAGTTCAAGAAAAAAGAATGTTAAAAAAAAATAATTTGAAAGTCATGACATGTTGATGGGGAGAATTGAGCTGCCCTGGTGTCAGTCTGTGCTCATTGACTACTCTAGTCATTATCTGATCACTTACTCATGTACATTTGAAGTGTAACAGCAGTAATGTGTTGTTAGGAAAACTATACTAGAATGAGAATAGAAATTATACTAATAAAACACTGGTCTACAAATAAAATGCTTCCGGAATAAAAGTAGCCCAAACTTGAGTGACTAATCAAGGAAAATGAAGTCAAAAGTGCTAATTGGTTGTAGTTTCTCAGATACAGTCTCAGGTCAAAATGTAAAATTCTGAGAGTTAATTTAAGAATGGGTTTAACTCCAAAGGAATATTTGTCTCAAAGCTATGAAATCTAATTCAAAACACTGTCTTACAATACACTCACTTTACAGGTTCTATCTAGTGGAACATTTATAAATACATCATATAAATGTACATTAACAAACATCTATGTGGAATCCAGTGACTATGTCTTGTGTGTCTCAGAATTTTTCTATCGTGAGTATACACTCGAAGGTCATCTGTACAAAATACACCTCTCTTCTAGATGACACATCCTATTTGAACTATTCATAGTCTAATAGAATGACTGTCGATGAACTGATGACATTCTCTCTGGTTTGCTCTTGAGGATGTGCGACTGTGTTACCTGTGACTTTGGGGATACCCTGCAGTCTGGGGACGGAGAGGGCCACCGTCACCCCCAGGTTGGTCCCCACCAACAGCAGACCGTGGCAGACCAGCAGACTGCTCACAGACACTCTCTGGTTCCCTACAGAAACATAAATATAGACTGGTTAATATATTCAATCAATCCCCTTCTCAAGTAAATTCATTTGCTAAAATGTGGAGAGGCACAGCTGACAAATGTTTCTTGGCAAACGCCTCCTTCCACCTGGAGTGATTTACAGTGTCAGGCAACATTTGGACAGCACTCAAATACGCGGTGGAAAATGAGAAAAGTGCATATTTAATGGGCCACTTCTGCAGGCTTGAATACAGTAGGTGCGAGGGAGGGAGGTGTGTCTTTAGTGAGTGGGGGTTTTGCTACTGTGGTGATGATAAACGGTTATTTGTCTCCAGGGCAACGTAAGGAGTAGCTGGGATGAAAGCTGCTCTTTTCAAGTGTCTGAATGCAGAAAAATTCACCATAATGGTTCGCTTTGAGTCAAACAAACAAACACAAAAGTGTTATGTAACAGAATGAGTGAAGCGTGATGCTGTAATTAAGCAAGGAGCATTGGCTCTATTCAGACAGCTTGTGGCGGATACAACAGGACAACCTGACCCGACCTTTTTGTTCCCTCCTGGTTTCACCTCCCCTCCCACCCCTGATGCCACTTTGGACTGTAAAGGTAATGGAACCGTTCTGCAGGAGTGACGACCCAGTCAGACCCACTGCGTCTGCATCAGGTGACTTATGATGTGGAATTTGGCTCTGGCTGTAGACGATCTCCTGTGTCAGAAATAAACTATGCAACAAATGGCAACTATTTGGACACTTTTATTTTTTATGATTGAAATAGGAATCTGGGCTTTAGTGAAAACATTCCTCCAGTCCTCTATGTGGGAGGCGGGACTGTCATGAGTCATTACTGCTGCAACAGCTTGACTTGAGTTTCCTCCCTCAATGTAATCCTCTTGGGCTTTGGAAAAAATTACTGCCAGTCTCCTAGTCTGACCCCCCCTAACTAGAGCTGACCCTTTGCATGGGGCGCACACACGCCATACTGCCACACTTCCAGGAAACGGTCCAGATAGGCAGACAGGTACCCTCCTCTCACTCCAGACCAAAGCTGAGGACAGGGCCCTGAGTCATGCCCACATGTGCTTCTAATGAGGGCCCAGAGTTAACAGAAACATAGACTGCTGGTCAGGGGCCTTGCTCAACTTCCTACTTTCATAATATTTGGAGTTCCCCACCCAGAGGGTGAACTAAAATAAACCCAGAGTGAGCGTCAACACAGCCTGGCTTTGGCCCTGATCCTACACCAGAGCACCACTTTGATCTGCACTTAGTCCTGACAACCAACAGCAGGAGGGTAGCACAAATCCCAAACATTACAATAATACACCATATCTGCCATTTAATCAGCCTCGAAATAACTCAAATCAGCACAACGCAGTCCTGTTTTCACACTGGAGCTCCAAGTCAAACCATCCATCCATTCAAGTCTTACTTTAAAGCTGATCTTAAAGCTCTGTGATTTACAAAGTTTCTGTGAGCAGAGATCATTTTAACTTCATCACTAAGTCAACAAAGTTTAGGAAGACTATTTCTGTTGATGTAGCTCAACAGTCTTGCTTCTGGTATTTTTCTTTAGTTCATCAGCTTGTGAATTTAAAATACACTGAAATGACAGTAAACACTTCACTGCTCATGAGGGCTCAACTCTTTATGTTCATGTCAATCTCAATTTTCCAGAAGTTTGTATCATTAGAAACATCCAGACAGTACAATAAGTTTTAACTGGAGCTCTCACTACTTGCTTAATTTTCATTTTGCTTTATTTTCCTTTCCTGTGCTGACAGATATTACATTTCCCATTGGAAATTAATAAAGTTGATCTGCTTCTGTAACTGTATTAAAAATCGCATCCAGTCCAGTTTTGCTTTAACAGTGGTTGTGAACTCAAACATAAGTGCATGATGATTGATGAGAGACACAAAACAACGATGTCATAATAACAAAGAAAAGCTGGAGGTGTTATTTACTGACCCCCCCCCCGATGTTTGTCTCCCATTAGACCATGCATGGCTGCCTATTTAGGTCACAGAGCTGCAGACAAAGGCAGCGAAGACCCTCAGTACGGCGGCCAGTCAGCCACCATCCTCTGAGACATCATCCCACTGCGCTTTGATTGAGACTTCTGAAGCATTACTACAGTGTTGTGCATCACTTTTTTTTTTTTTTTTTTTTACATTCTATAACTTTATAGATTATAGATCTAGCTGGTGCTGTGCGGCACTTTGAAAATAGATTGACCAGTGTAACCTAGTTCAGCAAAAGGTTCAATGAAAATAATCAATATTCCTAACTAGATTCCTAATGGATTTCTATTTACAACATCTGGACTTTGTGTTTTACATCTACTATAAAGACATTTTCAAAAGACCAGTAAGTAATACCAATAGAATACTTTAAAACATGAACTGCAAATGATTATTAGCTATGAGTTAGTGAAAATGACTGCAATTAAAGTACATTAGACTGCTCTATGGTTCATGCTTGGACAAGGCATTCCTGTCTGCAGAAGGGTTTTAGCAGAATTGCTCCAACATGCATGAACATGAGAAGGATAACCCCACCTAAGGCACCTCATGCATTCAACACTGCACCATTCTCAGAGGCATTCACCCTGAAGACAACGCCCCACATCTCTGTTCTCTCCTGCTGATATTGTTACTAGATCAGTCCCATGCCTGATTGTGTGTGTTCTGTAGAAACGCCTCAATTGAATTATTTTCTGTAACGTAATATCACTTCCTGAAGAACAGGACGTAGCAGGTCTTGCCTCTCCATTGTGAGAATATTCTCCATAATGTCATTTCTTATGATTTTCAGATAAGCAGACATTATTTTTAGCTTCTGCTTTGGTAAACAAACGTAAGTGGGAGGCAGAATAGCACTTCTAAGACCCGTCTCTCTTTCTATAACACGTAGACAGACAGCCAGTCCCTTTGGTCCAAACAGTTTGGCTGACAATTTCAATTACATCAGAGTATTTGCAGGAACAGCAGTTTTTTTTTTTTTTTTTGCTTTCACTCTGCGGCCAGCAGCGATAAATGCCACCGTGTAACTTTCTGGAAATGGACACAGACAGAGCTGCAGACAGGTGGACTTCATACATATACCAACAATAATAAGTAGGCAGTCTGGTTAGGGATCAAACTGGATTAAAAACTTTTGATTTCCATTCTGAGTGACAGGCAGCTGACCCGATGTTGTTATCAGAGGAAGTGAGCTCTTAATGGCCAGGCTCAAAGGAAGAAAGCTTTCATGTGCGGTGGTTTGTCCTAGAACCGGCTTCCTCTGCGGTTGCATGGATCTTATTAGCCAATATGGGCACTGAGGTCCCAAAGAGAGCTGCTTTTATCATTCACATCTGTCTGGCGAAGAGGCCTTCCACCAGTAACTCTAAACACTTGTTATCAGGCTGAAATTCTCCCATAATATCCAGTGAATGTGGATACGCCGACCACATTTATAGAGGATTCAATCTAAAGAACTTGGGCTTGTAAATTCAGTGTTTCTTCTTGTGCCAGAACCATCCACAAATTAATATCCTCTGCATCCATAAGTGTATGACGGTGCATAAATTCCCTTCGTAACCATGGATACACAAAGCTGCAAAGCCCTGATGGTTCTTTGCAGTTTGTTTTAAGCCTCTACAGTGCTCCATTGTTTCTTCCAGAATGTCGTTACTGCCTTGTAGCACAAACAGAGTGATGTCTCAAGGAGTGAATGTACAAACAGTCAAGGTCAAGCTACTGACACAGTTAAAAAGGCAGACAACACACATAAGTACTGTAAAAATACACACGAATCAAAGCTCATTAAAAATGGTTATATGTCGCCCTGTTTCAAAATAAAAGCAACAGTTCTTTTTCACTTCAAGAAAACATAGTCATGAATATCTTTGTGGAAAAGCACATTAAACCAAACCACTGTCTGCAGTACTCACTTTGGAAGATGAAGAGTGAAAGTGGCACCGATTTGACGACACAAATCCAAACATCAACAGAAGCAATCTCCTCTCCCCAAAATGAAAAAATCTATAATCATCCTTTAAGGCTGGTTTTTTTTTTTTGCTTTTTCATGTATGAGAGCAGATTTTATTGGGTCAAGGCTGACGTAACCCAGCAGATTACATGTTCCGAAGCAGCCGGTTGCTCTGATGACTTCAGACACAACATTCATCTGATTCGATCTGAAATTTCCCACAGCAACCATGTTTGTTTTAAAACTCACAAAGCAGGAAACTGTCTTTATTTCGCAACCAACTACCACACACAAAATCCATGTTGAAATGACAACTGCAGTAATAACAAAACTAGCCTCAGCACTAAATAACAGATGCAGTGCTATGTATGACACAATAACAAATATTTACGCTATGCAATAAAACGTGACATCTGTGAGTTATGGCTCATTTGTCTTGCTTTTATTCTGCAGACATTACAACCCAATGATGACAGGTTTACATTAGTCTTACACAATCAAAGGTGAGTAATGTGTAAAATAAATGTGGAGTTGCGGTTAAAAGCAGGTATGGACACCTGTTTTCTCCAGAAACACCTCACAAAACCATAGGAGAAAGTGCAATATTTCAGGAATTCTTAATTGTTTATCTTGTATCTGTGAATTTCAATGCATCAGCAGGTTGATCAAAAAGACATTAACTCTGATGGTGTTTAACAGTGATAGTATTCAGATATATAGAACTGAGTAAATATTCAGATGCTTCCTTTAAATTGAATAGCCTTTATTGTCACTGCACATATTTCAGAGCAACAAAATTACAGCAGTATGTCACCGGGAAAACAAATATGCACAGACATAGGGGGAAGACAAGATGACACATTGCCCGTTATCAAGATCAAGATAGTAGAGGTAAAACACATTAGGACAGACTTCTGGAAGGACTTCTTCTAGATGTTAAGATATTGTGTTGGTTGTCTGTCTTTGGCTTTTTTCTCTAATCTTTGATTTTTGACATTTTGATTGATTGAAATCAAACCATGTGAGATGCTTTAATTTTCTAAAACTTCTACAATTTTGTATCAATATAAAAAGTAACAAAAACATTTAGGTGTGAAGTGGAACAAAAGGTAGAATATCTTCCTCTGAGATGTCGGTAAGTACAGGTACAAAGTCGCAGAAAATGAAACACACAACTAACCTACAAGGACCTCAGCTGATGCTTCATCACTGTATAGACGTACACTGAAAAAGTTCCACATACTGAAGTTATTTTGTTAAGAAATGTTTTCTTCTGTTAAAGTCTGCTAAACATTATATCAACTAGTGGTCACAGTATGTCAACATAATGTCATAACTTACAGTGTCAATGACACACACACACCATCAAAACAACGTTCCATTATTTGTTTTGAGTCTTTAATTTTTAGGGTTTTTTTCCTTTAAGACAGGACATACCAAAGTACACAAAGCTGCTTTAAAATGGCACGATAAGGTCAAAGGTTTTACACAACACTATGAATAGAGACAAAATGAGAGGTTTGTGATCCATTGTTTAGACTAAAGGAACCTAAGGAAGATGAGAGCAAGACAAACCTGCCATAATAACAAGAGTTCTCTGGATGAGCACCTAAACTGATGTCAGCTAATTACTGAGAAGAACCGACTGAGATGGCACTTCAACATGAGGTCATGGCACTGCGTCACTGAGGATTGCTGAGCTGTATTTGAATACGTTTATCTGACTACATGATCATGAGATCAGATATCAGAAGATCGAGCGTACAGTATGTGTTTGCTGTTCTTTGTCAGAGAGTTTAAGTCTCTCAAAGAGGTTTCAGACAGTCTGGTTAACAGATCACATTACTGAGTGACAACCAAGGGCAAGCAAGGAGAGTTCAGTGATGTGGTGATGGGTAAGTGGTTAGGATGGTACAAAAGTCAAATCTCCACAAGTTAATCATGCATAAACAAAGCATCACACAGACCAAGGTCCTCTACTCGATAATAAACACTGCATTCTACAGATATTAGCGTTCTTGAACTTATTCACCTCATCTCAGTCTTTTTCAGTTAAAGGCTTCAGAGTCATACATCTCCTTGGATTAACTTAAATGCCTTGATAATATGTTGAAGACATGATACTAATAATCAGCATTAAATCAGCTAAATAAAATAGCAAAAAGCCTGAATGGTATATCAGGATATTCTCTTTCTTTAATACTAAACCTGTTTTGTTGTCCATCTGAAAAGTTAAAAAACTCTTACCTGGCAGTATATTGTGGACAGGTGTGGCAATGTTTATGTCCTGCAGGTGCTCCAGGGTCTCAGTGTGGAAGAGACGCAGAGTAGAACCAGAACTGAAGGCAATCCAGATGCCGACACCAGCTACAACCATGTGAGACACCACCATGCCCTCCTCCTGGTGAGCCTCCAGCTGCCTCTGGATGGAGGACACAGGAATTAGACTGTACCTACACACTCACACTACATGAATGGAGCTCTTACTTCTGATTTCCTTTCTTTTGTATTTTCTAGTATTCATATCTACTTTTCTCGTTCTGTTTTTATTTTCTCATTTTTCTTTATATTTTCACTTGTGGTCCTTTTCTACCTGTCTTCCTCTTGCACTTGAGCATTGTATGATGCTGTTGTATATTGTAAAATTTCCCCATGGTGGGATCAATACTCCTATCTCTCTCTCTCTCTCTCTATCTATCTATCTATCTATCTATGAACATTTAGTGAAGGTGTGCACAATTCAGGACAACAGGAGATGAGAACAGAGGACTGATTTTGCAAGAGAGAGAAAAGGTCCATCAAGACTACACATGCCTTCCTGACTGATTTTACTTGGAAAAACAAAAAAAATAGTATTTATTGAATAGAAATAAAAATATCAAATATTCTGGGGCAGCTTCTTAACCCAGTGTGGAATAAGCAGTTCTAATTCAATATACTTTTCTGTCAGGTTCAGAAAATAATCAATGCACAGGGCAAAAGACAAACTCAATGGGAAACATCTGTTATCGTCTTTAACTAACAGGAGGTGAAACAGACCAAAAAAGTTGCCGAAAAGGATCTTCAAAGTGGCCAAATTATTGAGAAAATTCCCAGTCAAACAGCCACAGGACAGTGGAATCTGAATTTAAGGATGGAGCTTCTGATGGCCCACTGAATAGATATGTTTTGGTTGTCAACTTAAAAGATCAGCAGTATTTTTCAGGAATATTCCACCTTTAAATGATGTACAGTGTGCATTAATACAGCATCTGTCACCACTTTACTGCTACTCCACTGCTTTCACATTGCACAATCTTTTCTCTCTTATTTATCCAGGCTTTATTTTGCAAAACACTGCCCGCATGCAAAACAGAAAAACTGAACACCACTTAACTTCCTGTTGAGAGAGTAAATTTGAGTTGGCTGGAAGACTATTTGAAAACCATATGACACCAATCAACCTGAAAAAAAGTCTGTCTTGGTCTGTTTAGGCAGCAACAGTCCATGCATTGTCAGTGGTTGTTATGTCTGGGATCCTGTAATTATGATTCAACAATAAAATGATGAAATGCATTCCTACAATAGATACTGTATGCAGTAGGAAATACAGAACCACTTCTTCAGCCTAATAAAATAATATTTGTAAAAGGATATATTTAATCAAAAGTTAGTATTTTAGACCTTAACAAGAACACTTAGACAAAACAGGAAGTATCTGAATTTCAGCGACTGATAGGGTCCTACCCAACTGTTTTTCTTTCTTGATTTATGAAAACAAGAGTAGCTTCTCTAAGAGTTGTTCTAAATATCACTACTGTATTCTTTTAAGCTTCCTTTCCTACCGAGACGAATAAACTGGGCTTTCCTCCACCGCCACAAGTTACATAATCTCACCACACATTGCTTTACATGTAGGAGGAGTTATATTTGTTTAAGGAGAGTCCATTCACTAGTGTGTCAGTGTAATACTTCCTACTTTAGTCCCAAGATAAAGTAGCACAATATACAAAGGCGATCCTGCATTTTGACTTTTCATGTCTAAACCTTTGTAATTAATAATTTATCTACATTTGATGAAGTATTTATTAAGTATTTAGACATCATCTCTATATTTCTTCCCAGTTGTTGCACCCTTTCTGTCCTATAGCACATACAGTCAACGCTCTTCGCTAAGTCCTGACAGAGGCCAAGAGAGTGAGACAGGCAGGTGGTCTAACATAATGAGCTTAATGAGGTTAAACAGATTATGAGTGAGTGCTTGTCAGAGGCCCGTTGCTATTCCGGGACTCATGGCAGGTGCTTCCATTCCCTATTTCAGGCCAAGAGTGCACGCAAAGAATACCATTCATATTACAGGATATGCGAAAAGGAAGGTGCTGAGAGGAAATGAGGCACCCTAATCTACTACAGCTCCTTTAGGGTCACACTGACCACAGTCTAAATTTGCCTGGGATACGTTTATCATACAAGCAGAACAGAATCAATGTGAAAAGTGTATTACTACATTCTGCTTTAGCTGTTCATTTTGAGTGTCCCTTCAAGTGTTTTGTTATGTTTCTATAAACGTAAATCACATCTACCTCCCACACACTGTTCAGTCTGTTCACCACAAATTGAAGCAAATAAAATGACCTCCCAAAGCTGCAGGATGTGTTTTTGCTTTTTTTCCTCCCTTTAGAGATTTTCCCAATGACTTTACAAACACATAGAAGGATGAGTAACCCTGTCAACATGTTTTCCACTCCACTTTATTACCTATGTAATTTTCACAGGCAGACTGAAAACCATACAAAGGTAAGAGGATGTGAGAGCATGCAGTGACTTTATACAATGGACGAATGAACTGGTCACTTTATGATATAGACCTACAATGTCAGAGTATTACAGTTTGCTCACTTACCTCCACAGAATGTGTGTGGGTGCTGATGATGAAAACCTGTCCACCTGAGGAGGCCCACAGGTGCTCCTCCACAGCTAGCATCGCCTTTACAGGAAGGACTCCTAGCTTTAGCACCTTAGGTCTGTCAGAGCTCCACAGACCATCTATCACAACAAAAACAAAATTGACAACTCAGTCCTAAATGAAACAGACTTCTGACTCAATTCAGAATTGTTCTCCTTTTAAAATTAGACATTTCTTTTGCATAATGTGTCTAGTCTTGACAAATATCCTCTGTAAAGGTCATCTGCATTTATAACTCCACTAACACTGTTGGAGAGGCCATTGATGGTTTTCACAGCTTCACTATGAATATAGATGGGCTGAGAGGCATTAGTCAGAGCTGAGCTCTATCCCACACATGCCTCCTACACACTGTTCAACATGTGCCTGGGCACCTCCAGTGCCAGCTCTACTGCAATGAAAAACCCCATGCAGTGACTTTATAAATATCAGCGTTCTATTCATACTACTTTCTGCTCCATTTTGCTTTATTTCATTTAATTAGCTGTGGAAACTAAAAAAGGATGGGATGTAGCAGAGCACTTGGTCACTTGTGAACAAAAAAGCAACAAGATGTATATCAGAATATAAAAGGGACTAGTTCAACATAACATGGTCACTCTGATACAGCATGCACTGGCTCAGAGATTTAGAACCAGTAATGTTGAACACAAAGTTAATGTCCTCCAGATACCACATTCCCTTTGCTAATCTAGACCAGGAAGTGAATGAGGCCGCACCAATAGTGTTTGTTTAAGAGAAGGCACAAAGGCAGCTATTGAAGGAAGAGGTACCATGCAGTGAGAGATGGTCTTTCAGAAGTACAGTAATTATTGAGGAAGTATGGGCAATCTCTCACTATAGGAGCAAGGTGGGATTTGCATTCCAGTGATGCCAAGTGTATATTATTGTAGTAATCATACTGAGTAGGTATACTGCATGGGCATGAAAAGGAAAACGAAAGGAAAAAAAGTAGTGCAGAAGATAAACCAAAAAAATAAAACAGGATTGCCAACTTGCAGCCTTACGTAAGTCTTCTCTGTAGAAGCAAATCTGCCCACATCTTTCACTTGCAGCACTTGGTGTCAACTGCAACAAACCTCTTACCATCATAAATGTGTTTGTGTGTGGTATCATCTGAAGCAGAGAGCTAATACAAGACGGCAGAGTAGAGAGAGCTGGTTTATGTTCTGACTGTGTAGCTATGACGTGTGACCTTTGCCGAATCATTTCCTCTCTCTTTCTCCATCTCTCATAGTCACTCACAAAGGAAATAGCAAGCATGGCAGAATGAGGCTGACTGGCCAGCTTCAGACAGACAGCACTGCATCAACAGCAGAGTCACATTTCCATTCTGGATCACTCAGCAGAGATGGCCTTAAAGACAAAGCAGTTGTTTTTGAGGGTTTCTTTGCTGCGGTGGACTCCTTTGATCAGCTGACAGTTACAATATTAAATATATATTAGTTGACAATTTCTCGTAGTTCATACTGCATGCTTTCTTCTTCATAATCTGAAGCTACTTTAAATGCTACTACAGGATAGGCAAAGCCAGTCACTGTGACAAAGTAGATGAACAGTATTAGAACAGCGGACCAGGGAACACTTCCAACTAAACTATGCCAAATGAGTCATCATTTTGGCATCAAACGTCATGTACCAGTGACAACGCCAGGCTGTTGACAGGCAGAAATCATACAAATGACACTTACAAGAATCTTGAGCCAGGATTTCCTTGTGAGAATAAATCTGACACACCAGTGATGATGAACCATGAAAAGCAGTAACTATGTGGTGTCACCATGGGCCAGTAGTGGCATACACCATGTGCTAGTGTGTGATAATTAGTGGCAGTGAATGCATGGGATTACTGCACATAAAAATAAGAAGTGATGAGTGCCGATTCCTTCACAGCTGCATATGCATGTGATATATGTTACTTCCAGACGTACTGTTGCATGACTGAGAAGAAGTGTGAAATAGCTTCTGTCCCCAGGCCATCATCCATATTCTTTCTGTCTATGTCTCTGTGTTTCAGGCACACACAAGCATAACAGAGTAGCTTAAGAGAGGAGCATAGTGAGACTCAGACTGTGTTTGATCGCTATGAAAGCCAGCGAGAATTGGAACAAAGCACAAAATGTGGAAGATTGTGCTATGTGGAAATGTGAGCCCCAGATCTTTTCCATTCATGTGTCTGTGCTCGTCTGAGAGGGAAGACATTAAATAGGTCACCTCTAACAGATTGGCTTCTCCCAGACAACCGGGCAAACGGAAAGAGAATGGTAACAGGCAGCAGAGGAGACCCTCTGACCTCCAGCTACACAGTGAGCCTCTGACTTATGCAATAATGGCAACACAGTGACTCAGAGGGGAACAATAACAGGACCACAAACAACACACTGGAGCATGCTGTCCTTCAAATAACCCTTTTTGGTTCAGTGCTGACAAACAGTTTAAAATAGGAATATGAATCGCACAGTTTCAGCTGTTAATAAAAAAAAAGCTGACCATACACCAGCCTCTCACTGAGCACTTCAGAAACTCTTAGCATGTAATGTTACCTGTCAGCAGAAGAATCGCAAATTGTAAAATCTATAACTGCTCTTACTCACACATTTGGTCAACTATAGTTCACATTGCAAGAATCAGACTTTAGTCTAGACTAAATATTTAAGCAAACACTCTCAGACTGCACAGATTCTAAACAAATTCAATTTAGTTCAGTGAACGCATTTTTGTTTTGCACAATGACAGTTATTTAACCATGTAATTGGCCAAATTACAGCAATTTTAAACCATCAACAAACATTACAAAGACAGTATTCTGAGAATATAACAGAAGAGACACACAAATTCATGAGCCCCTCCTCTGGTAAAACACACACCTTGTGATCTGGAGTAGACTGCCACAGAGCCACTGACCAGGCCGACGTACAGACAGTGTTTTTTATAGACCAGGCAGGTGACTGTAGATTTGTCTGGGGTAAAGAAATGTTGCAGACGCACTTTCTTGGACCGCTGGCTGCTCTTATACACAATAATGCTAAAAAAAAAAAAAGAGTAAGACATAAAATCATAGTCTAGTTATCAGAGTGTTCTACTAATGATGTAATTACAGTAATAATTTGTAAAAATCCAGAGTGCTGCCATGACAGTAGGGCTGGGTAAAAAAATTGATTTGATCGATTTTGGATTGATTTTCATTCAATTTTGCGTAACTGAGAAATAGTGAATGAGATCGATTTATCAGAGCAAGACTGCGAGTACTTGTCTCGGGTACCGCTGACATGGAGGATGGCCGACTCCTTCTCGCAGGCCCCTGGCGGAGACAGGGCATCTCGATCTCGCTTGCGACAGATCTGGCATGGGAGGGGTGCGGGGGAATGGTGAGGAAAACACCTCCCAGCCTCAATCTCGAACCGGCAGTGTAGAGGAAATGGGTCGCGGAAGCCGGTCAATCTAGGAATATTAACTTGGATCCACATTCAGCCATAGAAGATAGTAATGCGCCTTAATGCTAGAAGTCACCAGCCATTAAACAGGACAAAGATGACCATGAAGTCTGTTCTGAGCCACTGTAGACACATGCCAATGTTTCTGTCCCGTTTATGATTTAAGAGCAGATTCAACTGTTTACTGCGAAATTTTCATATTTATTTCCTTCTAATGTCAATACTGATACCAATATTGATGTGTTGCATAGCTGTGGTAGTAAAAAAATTTGATTACAACTCAAAATTGTACTTTGGTATTGCTAAATGAATCTGAATCAATCAATACAGAATTGAAACACTATAATAATAATAATAATAATAATAATAATAATAATAATAATAATAATAATAATGATGGATTAGATTTATATAGCGCT
>JAPTGZ010000016.1:17029758-17042265 GCA_029814645.1 Fowleria isostigma | reverse complement strand
AGAATAATGGATTAGATTTATATAGCGCTTTTTTATTCAGGCATACTCAAAGCGCTGACAATGGGTCTATTATTAATTCACTCACTCATTCATACTTTGGTGGTGATAAACTCCATTTGTACTATCAGATTGCATCATGATTAATCGATTCAGAACCTTATGAACTGAAATCAAATCAGTTAAGAAAACTGGCTATGATACCCAGCCCTACATGACAGTATGCATCATGTCACAATATGTAAAACATCGGCAAATTTTATATTCTGTCCTGGAGCCCCGTGCAGCATTTTGGTGAGACTTCAGTCTTATAGATCTTCTACTGAAAGCTGCCTTCATAGACTGTGTTTATGTCTAACTGGTACCTGAAGCATATTCGTTACAGCTGAATATAAGTGTTTTGTATATATGTATTTCGATTTTTGAAAATATACCAGACAGTTTGTGGGTACACTGTTTTGTGATAATTCATACCTGCCTTCCTCCATGCCGAGACACACAGTGGGGGTCTCGCTTGCTTTCCCTGGTGGCATGTGGCTGTTCTCAGAAGTCTTCTCTCCGTTTTCCAGGGTTTGCTCTGCAGGAACATAGGCCATGCAGAGGATACGAGACTCCACGTTGAAACACTCTGTTACCTTAGGGCTGGAGCTCTGCATGGCCACAATGGCTATTTGGCCCATCTGATTGGTGCAACTTGCAACCTGAAGAAAAATAAAATCAACTGCTTTTAAGATATGTTACTGTTCAAACATCCCCATATACATACCAAAAAGCTAACACAGAGCTGAGACTTTATAAAAAGTACTCCTAACAAGTCCCAATATTAGTAAGAGGAATTACAAATTCCTGCCAGATTAGTTCAGTTTAAAGAGGAAAATGTTTTGCAATATGACTTAATGACTTGGATATTTATATTTTATGTAAAAACAAAAAACATATGGTTATTTAAAATGTCATTTTTCTGTTAAACATCTTTTAGCATTACCTCACCCTGAAAATAACTATCCGGAATGTTGTTTATATCTTTTAGCCTCAACTTCACATCAGAGGTGATCATTATGGTCATGAGAGTAACAGTTTATTTTACATCACAGTCAAAACAGCTTTCTCTGTTCATTGTAATGTAAGAGACACACTGACAAAGACACATACAGCGCCTTTTTGAAGGATACAGACAAAAAATCTCACCCAAACACATCCATGGCCGACCACAGGAGTATCTGCTGTGCTCTCTGTGTTGATGTGAGGCTCTGGATTATGAACTGCACACTCCACCTGCCACAAAAAAAAAGGATGTTAAAAACACGGTAAAGGAATAGATGGAGTTGTGTATTTGCATTAAGCCATGTATACATCCCAATTCCATAGTCCTTTATTAATTTAGTATTGTCTAATTCAGTCTCCTGACACCTGATTGACTAGACAAAGGAAGCAAAGCAATAAAGCTGCAATGGTGGAGCCCTTTTCTCTGTCTTTCACAGCCACAGTCTGTTGCCACACCATCCCCATCTGTCCCCTCCGCTTTAGATTTAGATTGGAAATGTAGGAGATCCAGGATTTCAGTTTTGTATCAGTTTTCCCCTTTTATGTTTCTGCAACCCCCCTTTAGTTTGAGTCTGTGAGTAATTGTGTTAAAATAAATCCCTATTTTGCACACAACAGCCCAGTCCTACTTTTGTGGTATGTGTCCCTTATTCACCCCTACACTTCTACATTAGGAACCATAACATCAAGTTAATGTTTAATGCTGTCATAAAGAATGGCTGACAGATCTATATAAAATTTAACAAGAGTTGTTTTTCTCCTTTGCCTGTGAATGTTGAAACGTAAAGAGAAACAGGTGAGAATTCTTACAGGTATATAGCAAAAATGCTAATTTTGCTAGTACTTTATGAGTCTGCTCTAGGACATAACATGCTATAACAAGACCTTAAAGGCAACAGAAAAAGCAAGTGGCCCGTACGGGGATCGAACCCGCGACCTTGGCGTTATTAGCACCACGCTCTAACCAACTGAGCTAACCGGCCCTGTTTGAGCTCTTGTTTGGAGCTATTTTTACTATGACTGCAACAGTTTGTCATTGTACATATGTTACACAAGTTATGGGGAAGAAGTCTAAGACAAACATGTGTTATTATAACAGAACGGAGCCTGGTGATTTAAAGTTAAAAAATGGTTAGCTTCTGTAGATAATGTGTGGTACAAAAGTAGATCTGTTGATGAATAAAAAATATTTAATATTTCAGATTAAAATAATTCAATCTCTCTCAAATCAGCAAATTATTTAAAGTTGTTCATTTCAAGTCAGAAAAAGTCTACAAAGACTTAAATATTAGAAAATATATCTTATTAATTTAGTTATTTACTTTTTACTCACACTGTTTACTGTAATTGTTTTCATTTACCTATTCATTCATTCATTCATTTTCCAAGCAGCTTATCCTTGAAGGGGATTGCAGGGATACTGGAGCCTATCCCATCTACTATGGGGCAAAGGCATGGTAAGCCGTGTATGTGTCAATACTTCATAACAGGATGAAAGGATGTAGAGATGAAAAATCATTCATATTCAGATTCACATGTTTGTTAAGGTGCAGGTCTTTGGATGGTGGGAGGAAGCTGGAGTACCTGATACTATGTACAAATATGTAGAAGGAAATCTAGAAGGTAATGATTGCAGAATTCCTATAGATTGTTCATCAGTGAATGTGGTTATATGGTACCTGTACTATCACCTCATACGTCAGCTCTTGGTGTATGTGATTCCAGAGAGATGGGGCATATGTATGTGTATACTGTTGAAAAATAGTCCTTGTATAATGTATACTGTTGAAAATATGCCCAATAACACTGCCTGTAATGCCAAAAAAGACTGTACAAAAGGTGAAATTGCTACCTTGAACTCTTGTAGTTTGGACATAACCACAGGCATTTGTCGAAGCAAAAGAGGGTGTTTCTGTTTTTTGATCTGATTCCCATCATCCTCTGCAAAGAACCAGCCCTGCAGGTTGTCCTCCTCTAAGTAGAAAAACACACACACAAATACAACTTGATTCAATAAAGTTAAGTATGTAACAGATCGGAGAATACAGAGATCACATTGTTTAACTAGAATTGTCAGGCTAAGCTTTCGTTGACTTCATGTATCTGGTCATATGAGTTACCTAGAATATCTACTACAAATCAACAGGCTAACAAAGGTGAGTTTGTGAAGCATCAAAAATAAAAGTACCCTATTGTGAACATAGACAACGGTTCTTGACATGCATGCACAGAATCAGAATAAAAAAACTACAGCTGAGATTGTGAAAACTGCAGTAAGACAGTGTACTGTACCTAGAGCCAACTTGGCCATTTGCAAGTTACTGATCCATGACTGTTTGATCGCTGGGCTGAGAGTATTGAACACCGCACTGAAGTAAGTAGGTTTACCCATCCTGTCAACAAGAAAAACAGCCAAAAAGGTCATGAAATAAAACTTATAAAATTAAACAAAGTATGTTTAATACTGCTACATTTACCACAATACATGATCAATGCATTTTAGAAAAGAAAATGTTTTATTAAACCTCTCTGGTGCTATCAGTTTGACTCCATTTGTATCTTATCCTAAATTTGAGGCTGCATCTTGCAATAATTACACCTAAATACAAAGAGTCCAGTGATTTGTATCTTTTATAACATGGCCAACTATAAAGTGCTCTGGTTGAGTTGAATTCCAGCCAGGATTGATTAAGAGTCTACTGAGTGTTGACTTAAACAGTCCGACAGACATGGGACATTCAAAAGAAATCAATGTCAATTATCACATTTAGCACAAGCTAAAGTGGACAGTATGTGTGTGTGAGTGGGGTCTTGTCTAAATACATCACTGCCATCACTGGCTGATGGTGTGAAGAGTTGTGTTTTGTGTGTTTTGCAACTGAAGGATCAGGGGAGGAATAATGGAGGCACAGCTGTGTTTCCAAACATACCCGTGGATAATCTCACCAGCACAGATGAGGAATAGGGTGAGGAAATAAGAGAGAGAGAGAAGTGAATGACACTTAACGCTACAGAGACAGAGAATGCAAAAAAGCAAAATCGAGGTGCACCCTTGGGGGACCATGTGCAGACTATAATAGCATGTGTTAATGTGTGACATGAGAATTTGTTTTGAGAAACAGCTGCAGCGATGCTTTTGGTTGCAAACATTGCTGCACGTTCTATCCCTTGTGATTCATGCTTCAGATTAGAGCTGGTGGAGAAACTTGCTTATCCTCATATACAAATGCACAGCTGTGGGCACTGACTGCAAAGGGCAGAATGAGGAAGCAGAGTAAAAGGGGATAATAGCCTATGCTAGATGAACAGGGTATGGATGTGTAGAAAATTAGGTTGGGCACTGTTAAATTGTTATTGCTACATTGTGATGGTGTAAAGGACATGCTTCTATTTATTGTTGGGTAACATGGCCAAAAAAATAAACTTACTATTATCAGTATTATCAGTATTATTAATCATTACGGTTTTACTTTTTGGTCCTGAATTAAAAATAAAACTTATTTGTGGTTTTACGCTATTGTCTCCAGTCAAATCATGGCTTATTCAACATTTGCAAAATACTGGAACATTTAAGAAATCTTAAGGAAAAATGGTAAAAGCAGTTATTATGTTTAAAAATTATAATGATAAATAGAATAGAATAGAATAGAATAGAATAGAATAGAATAGAATAGAATAGAATAGAACCTTTATTTTTGTCAGGTGTAACAGCAAAAGATTTAAATGTTTTTAAGGGTTTTAGCTGACCATGTAAATGTATTGAGCCCAAAGGTCAAAAGGAAAATGAATTTGCCATTATTGCTTTAATGCCAGGCCCTACTTCTGTTTCAAGTATTACTGCTACAGAGTTATTAAAAACACACTTGTCTTGTTTGCCCGGCAGCTGGAGTTGGATCCTACAGCGGTCTGCTGCTCTGATCTCCTCTTCCTTCTTCAGAATCAGCCTCTGCAGTCCTGATACCCAGTCCTGGGCCACTATGGGGTTTACATTCTACATGTACAAGAATAAAGAGTGAATCTGCTAATGTCAGAGGAAAGAAGGACCCAGAAATTGAACAGTCACAGTCTACTGCAGAGTATGTCAACATCAATATACAAGGTAATTTCAACTTTGACTAAGGCTACGTTCAAACTGCAGGCAAATGTGGCCCACATATCCATATATGACCTGATCTGATCTGTTAAAGATAGTTGGAACAACACAAATCTGATTTTTTCAAATCTAACCCAGGCCACTTTCATATGTGGTCCTAAATCCGATATGTATCTGATATTTTGCAATGCATCCTTAGTCTGACCGACCAGGTCATATTTATCTGATCTTTAAATCACTGAAATGCGACAAACGTCACAATTCTGCATCCCAAGAGTGTTACTTCTGTAAACACAGTGCGTGTCTGCATGGTCACATGCAGGACCTTTGTTGCACATCAGGACCTTTGTTGCATTTGCGGATCACTTCAGGGTTGCATCCAGTTCATACTCAAAACTGAAAGAAGTCACATTTAAAGTGTAATATGAACAATCGCACAATAAAATTGGATTTCACCAAAAAATCTGAATTGTGCATTAAGACTTACTGTCTGCATACAGCCTAAGAGTACTTCAGACTGTATCATAATTGCTTAAAGCATTATTTGTTTATAATTCAATGACAATGGAGTATTTTTTCTGATGTTGTGGGACAAAAGCACTTCTGAAATTTGTCTTAAAAAATATTTTAATTCTACAGCTTATGAGGAACATTTTCAGGACACATTTAATTAAAATGCTGTTCATATGATTGTGGTATTGTGTTGGGGGGTCATACCTCGATCCTGCCTCTAACTTTCCCTTTCCTATTCCCATCAATCTCTCTGCCCCCCTCTCTGCTTGGGACGCGTTTCTGAAAGGTCCTCTGTTACCCACTTACCCACTCCACTTCTGACAGACCTACCAGCTCAGCACAAACACAGTCTTACATACTCACACTGTGCTTTGCAAACAAACCTCCATTCCGACAGCACAGACCCACTTGTGTATGAGTGTGGCCACATCATATGACAGACTAATCAAGGCCTGAGGGACCCCGAGTCTCCCCGAGACAAATTGCCCACGTTGGCACATTCCACAGTTTAAACACTACAAGACAGCCCAGCCTTTATTGAAACCTGAGAATAAATGTATTTTTAAAAGCCCTCAACTGCACTAGAGGGACATTTGTCTTTGTCAGCATTTGTTTTTTGTCACTGGAAGATAATATTATTATTATAAATGTATTGAATTTAACTTATGCAAAGTCTGTACCTGATAGTTTCCTTTGAGACTGCTGATCATGGTGGATATCTGGTTAACCAGGCTGAGATCGTGGATTAGATTCTGCAGGTCTTGATACAGCTGCCCGGGACCCATGTATAACTTGTCTGCAGACACACACAAACCAAAATATTGAAATACACATATTTTTTGGTAACAGAGCTTTTTAAAACATTTCAAAGATGGTAAATTGCAAATATTTTAATACTTAAATTACAGTAGTAACAATGTCTGACAAGCACATGATCTACAATCTGAAAACGGACAACTTTCTTTATATATAAAGCGAGGTAAAAACAAAAAAAATTAAATAAAATAACAAGGCCAGTCTGATGAGAACAGTTAAAATTGGACACACAAAGACATGGATCAATAAAGGCCAATCATGCGCTTCCCACAGGGAGTGAGAACCGCTCTGCCTCCTTGGCAGTAGTTCTCACCCATCAAAGCTCAAAAGAACACTTCTATCCATTAGCTTTCACAGCCCACACAATATGATTTGTGGTCCATGAGAGGTGTTATTGATTTAGAAAATATATGATCACTTCTCTTCATCTCTTGATAGTATTTGTATTTTCCTCTTTATCAAGTTGCACAGAATATATCAGATGTAACGGTCCTATGTGATGTGTCAAGAGCAGTTTCTGTAGTTGTAATCAAAAGGAAACAATGGTGTTCTTTGTGAGTACACAATGCTTCACAGCGCACAAACACAGAAACAGACTCATCAGAAGTCCAACAGGACACAAGTCATTGCACAGACAATAAATCTACTCATGTAGATAATCATGAAGAAACAGGGAAATGCTTGTCTGCAAGCCAAAATGCCAACTGACAAAGTTGTTTTTAGGTCATTTCCAATTAACAAGCACATCAGTAATAGGAGTTGTTACAAGTTAACTGTAAACTTCCATCCTGAGTTTGTTCAATACACTCTGGACTCTGTCATGTGAAACAACGTGTTAAACTGCCTCAGCGTCTCTGGCACCAAAGCACACGGCTTCGTTTGTCTCTACTGGTCTGCTCCTTATCATCTTCTACAATAGGCACAGAATTCGCCTGGTGCTCTAACGCTATGGCAACCCCACTCTGCCGTCTCCTGAAGGTCTTGCTGACTGTGCATTCAGGAAATTAACTCCTGTTTAGTGAGTCGCAGCCACTGTGTATTTGGTGCTGTTCTCTTCTAAAATCTATTTCAATTGGGCTTTAAGTTTGAAGCCACTATACAGAATTCCAAGTCACCCCTCCATACAAAAGCACACACATGAAACGGCAGGACTGCAGCGATATAAATGAGTTTAGGTTTCACAGATTTTCATGGTCAGTGACCTCCTGTTGCATTCCATTCACATTAATGGAACAAATCACAGCCGCCCCATGTCACAGCTGTCTATCCGCTCAAACCTTTTATTAGACCAAATGAGTAATTAATTATTAGAGTGCGTTATCTACTTTGGTATGTGGAACTAACTGCTCTCCTAGTAAAGCTGTACACAATTTTCATGGCTCATCTGTCTCAGTGGAAACTGAGGGTGAATCAGATCAGGGCAGAAATGAAGAATAAACCCCTCATGCCTCTTATTGTGTGTCATGCAAGATGAACGCGCACATTTATATTAAATGAATTAAGAGTTATTATGTAATACAATGCTGTATTATATTTGAATGTAGTGTTTCTCTACAGTCCATTTCATAAACATGGTAATTTTCATTTGACACAGATTAACACTGCATTTAGAAGAATTGCATGCTTTTAATTAATGCAGTATATTTAATTCAATAAGAAGATAGACTATGTTCTTTTTTTCCTTCTTTTTACATATAGAGCTGAAATGTTGTCACACAAATCAATATTTCCAAAACATTGCACTATGTTAGAAAGTTTACATTACAGATCTAAGAATTAAAATCCTACCGTAAACTTGCATGTTCCCTAAGGCAAGACAGGCACTGTATAACTGGTTTTATGTCAGGTCCAACTGTCTGAATGCCTCTTTGTGTGAGTGCCAAATACCAAGAGTTTCTAACAAAAACAGGCCTGGGAGCATCTTAAGAATCGGGCTAGTCACCCTAGCAATTACACACTTCCTACAAGCCTACAATATCACTACAAATTACATACTGACTGGATGTAAGAAAAAAATGTATCTTAAACCGGCTTGTCTACATGGTGGTCTGATTACTATGCAGTGCAGAGAAGAGATGAACAAAGCAGAGGTGACATCATAAGTTGGAGAGTCTTTTCATTGCCTTCTAGAAGGCTGGTCACTGAGTTGCCTTTGGCTGAGCACAGAGCCTGAAAAACAATTGTTTCCACTTGCTAAAAGGTCCTGGACAATGCACACATTTGTATGCACGCAAACAGATTCCCAAAGAGACACAGAAATAAACCTGGTTAGGGAATATTTGGACCACAGCAAGGCAAGTTAGTACAGGTCAAAATTTTATTCCATATAATACTCTACTATAAAATTATTTTGATGCCCACAAGAGTCCCTGTTGCTAAATCACAGAGCTAAAATGAACTTCAATTGCATCTCATCTAAAAAAAACAAAACAAAATCAGTATTTATGTGGTGTCAACACACTGTTATCCCATGGCCTTTCTAAAAACTTGAAGCATAAGCTGTGAACCTGTGTCATATAGAGCCCTCCAGTCAGACCAGATGTTAAAACAGGTCTGTCACTGCCATCTGTTACATACACTCTACATACACTGTTCATTTAGCTGAGTAAAGTATCCCTGGGGAACAGGTAGTGTGGCTGAAAGTGAGGAGACAGTGTTAAATGCGGAAATAATGAAAAAAGCAGAAAATAATTAAATTTCTAAGGCAGTGGAGAGGGGAAGAGTGTGAGGATGATTCATGTACAAAGGATCTATGAGGACAATCTGCTTCACACCGTCATCTGATTAACAATATCACACTGCAGGGGGTCTAGTTTGACTGCTGGGCAATGTCCTACTCACACCCTTCACTGTGATGCTTTGTGAAATGGGTTGAAATGTATTTAGGGCATTACTGAGCAGTGATCCCCTGTGCTCAAACAAAGCCACTACATAGCACATAAAAATGTCAGGATTTATGAAGAGATAAATGTGAGTCTGTGACACCTGCTTGCTAAATGCTAAACATTATGTATTAGAGAGAAAGATGGAGAAAAACACAACAGTGGGATGTGAAAAAGGGCTAGTAGTAATTCCAGCTTACTACCATTGGCAACTGAGAGAGTAAGCCCCTGACCTCGGCTTGAATACATATAACCTCTGAACGACCAGGGATAATACAAATCACTCACCAGCTCTGCCATACAGAGTACCATTACCTCGGCTCAAACACACAGACACACAACATCTTGATCCTAGAATAAAAACGGTAGTGCTGTGACCACAAAATCATACAGTTTCCCTATGCTTCTTGTTTGTCTGATCTGGTCCTTCTAAAGTGGCTGAGCAGCTGCTGCCTGTGACAGAGAACCAAGTGGAAAGACTGAAATCATTGGACCAGGCATCCAGCAAACCGGTGTCGTGCATAAGGAAAAAAAATACACACTCACTGGCTGAATGGCCTGTGTGTAACAGACACCATTTTAGGGGAGTCATGAAATGTCCAACAAAATAACTCTATTGTTCTAGCTGTTTTCCATGGACTCAACTAAAGCAGTGCTCAAGTAATGATGAGAAGTGTAGTTACAGACGAATCAGCAGAGACATACCTATATTTACCTTGAGTCATAAGCCACAGAGATTGCGGAAAAAGGCGATATGGTGATCCTGCCTTTTTTCCACCATTGACAGGCAAGCCAAAGGCATTACAGAGGTGACACAGGCTGGACTATTACACAGGGGCAGGCCGGCTTCACCCGTGCCTGCCACACGGGTGAAAATGGCACGTAGCCAGTGCCTCCATATGCTCCAGCTGTCTGTCCTGTGCAGAGGGTCGGCTGTCATCAAAACGTCACACCTTGGTTGTGGACCTCTTGGTCCGCAACCTTTTATACAGTGTTCAGTAATCATAATCTCACCTTCATCATAGCTCTTTTACTACCTCTGGAGGCATTACAAAGTTGCGATAAAGGCAAGATCAAATGATCCCACCATTGCGTTTACATACACGACGCTGCTGAAAAAAATGCGAAATATTTCTGTGACAGAAGTGCTGTGTTAAAGGGGCTATAGATAAAAACTAACCAGCAAGAAATATATGCACTTAACTAACCAATAGGATTAATTTTGGTTCCAGTTTCTTGAAATCCTCAGATAACAACTCCTCTGCTCTCACCATGTCAACGTGGGCACAATCAGCCTTTCAGTGAGAAACTTTGCCCCATCTTTGTCCCCAGGAAACTGAAATATTGATCATTCACAATAATGAGGTGTAAAACTGTGGTTCATACTTGGCTTAGCGTTGATGACCACCTTCTCCCCAGAATGAGGCGTTGGGTAGCGGCTGCTGTCGGCCATATCCTCGCTGGATCCAAACTCTAGCACTTCCACAAAGTTCAAAGGCACACTCCACTTTAGGAGGAACTTCTGGTCAAGCGGGGCATTCCCACTGCCACTCCCACTGCCATCCTGACATCTACGTGAAACAGAAGCAAATGGAGAAATCCATCACATACCTTGATGGTTACGTTCCCAAACTCAGTAGATATGGATCCATGGACACTCTCACTCATAGTGAACCAGTTTGATTCCATAATTCTATCCTCTATTAATCTAGACCATGTTACCCTCCTGTTTAACATTAAAGCTGTTATACTTTAACAGATGAGGTTGGAGTATTAAATACAACAAAACCACAAGAGAAAATTCACATAATGATTAGTTTCCAAAACTGTACAATGATGATGAAAACACAGGATATTGCACCCAAGGAAAGGAGACAGTACAAATTATGGAGGGGGTCTGGTTTGTGGGCTGTTTTACCGGATATTGGGCGTGGCACACATGAGCACATCATTTAGTAGAAAGAGACGTCGCTCCTTGGTTTTGATGATTTCACCACGCTCATTGTAGACAGTCTCCACCATGTCATCAGAGCGGATCAGGTAGCGGCTGCCATTACTCAGAAGCTACATAATTAGATAAGGGAAAGACACTATGTAAATGTAAAAGTTTGGATCACTTAAAAAACACTGTAATTAGAAAAGCAAATTATTCTGGGACACAGGAAAATAAAGTCCAGTCATTTCTGTAATGCAGTCTTTAATAAAACCTAAAAGGTAATACTACCATATAAATTATAATGTGTCAGGGGACATACCCCTAAATTATACAGCATATACATTTATTATCTCCATGTTGAGTCTGGTTGGTTGTCTACTGTAAAACAGAAGACAATATAATACATAACTATCAATGTTGACCCTGAGAAATTAAAGGCTGAGAAACAAAAGTACTTTGTCCCATAGATGGTATTCAGTAAACACATGTTTCTACATGGATGCCAGAGTAGGAGGTTGTAGATAGGCAAATAATTATACATTGGTGTTGTGTGCACATGTTGTGCTAAGCCATGCTCTAAAAATATTCTATTCAGTCAAGATAACGCTTGGTAGAGAACGTGAACCTCGAGTGGCCGCCCACACTGAGACAGAGAGAAATACAATTGCATATGCAAAAACAATACAAAATCAACCAAATCTCTGCATGTCAACTGAAGTGCAGCATCACAGATGGCAATGCACACATACTGAGCAGTGGGCAGACCTTGTTGAGGTAGCGTTCGTTCATAGCTTTTGCAATGTGACGGATCTCGCAGCGCTGATCAGCTTCTCTCTTCTTCTCATTGAGCTTCTCAGCCAGTGTCTCCAGTTCAGTCAAGGCCATCTGCAGGGGCAGACGGTCTGCATGTCCCACCGGTGTGTTCTTCAGCATATCCTGGTGAAAATGTGCAAAAAAGGACGTACTGTGCAGTCATGTATTAATTAACCACAGGAACGTAATTATGCAGACACATATTTAGCCCTAAATTAATGTAAGCCCAGTGTATCTAAATATTTTTCTCAATTGTGTTCACACACACACACACATACACACACATACACACACATATACACACACATACACATATACACACATATACATATACACACACATACATACACATACATACACACACACACACACATACACACACACATACACATATACACAGACACATATACATA
>JAPTGZ010000016.1:17011120-17029658 GCA_029814645.1 Fowleria isostigma | reverse complement strand
TATATATATATATATATATATATATATACAGTAACCTTATTAAATTACATAGTCCAATATGCTCACCACCTACATTGCTTTGAATTGAAATTCAGTAGATGTTTCACATTTCTACATAATTAATGTTTTACTCAAAAAAAAGAAGGAAATTTATGTCCTATTTTCAGTCTGAGGTTTTTTCTACAAGAGAGACAAGAAGAGTAAATATTCCAGTATAAATTAAAGTAGGATTAAAAGAGATCTGAAGGAACCATTTCCCTGCTGTGCATTTCTCTTGCTTCCCCTTTGAAGTCAAAACTTCTAAAAAACCCCAAAGTGAACTGGTTTGTGTGTATAGCCCTCCCTCTGCTGGCTAATTCATAAACTACACTTTCCTTGCTCGCTATTGTTTATATAGGGTAGGATCTTGATAAAATTAGAATTTCGAATACCTGGAGGAGCAGAATGAACTGTGGGAATCTCTGGATGGGTTTCATCATGAGGCCATACAACGTCATGCGGTCATTGCTGGTCTCCTGACGATGCTGTAGAAAAAAAATGGGTGTGTAAGTTTGCTGCAGAGTAGTTAGGACTTGTCTTAAGATTTATTTTAAGAAGATGAAAAAAATATGATGAAAATATAGAACTACTTTCTATAATCAGATAGTAAAAATTGGTTGGCTGGCGATATATTTTTCCTTCACATTCATCTCTGTAATGACTGCACTGCAGCTGGAAAAGCTCAGAACTTCATTTTAATCTATGTTGATTAATTCTGAACAAATGCACTGTTTTGACATGTCTGAAATGTATCTACACAAAATTACAGTTTACAGCTGCATTTTTAGCTTGCTTTGATGACATTGTAATTTATCTCTGTGCTGTTAGTTAAAGATGAGTACTAAAGGCTGTGTGGTCATCAGGGAAATCTAACCATTAGGAATGTGTAGCTGGCATTTGACATTTGTTATCAGTCCTGCTGACTCATGCTTGAAAATGCAAATCACAACTGAATTTTAACACCACAATCTGTCCTGAAATAACCTGAAATGCACACTTTCATGAGCTCTTGTTGGTTGTCATGCTTGTTTTATAATGTACATAAATTTATACTTTTTCTTTTTAATCTGTACATACTTGTACCATGCACCAAGAGAGTTGTCTTTTTAACTTCATTGTACATGTCTCCAATGACAATCAAAAACATTCTATTCCAGCATTCTGTTCATTTGATTATTCATGATCCAGTATCAACACTGACCTTCAGGAATTCTAGGAAACCAGGTTTGGAGGTGCAGGTCTTCCTCACCACTGCCATTGCGGTGCTAAAGTTGTTCACATACTCACTGTAGGCGTCCAGTACCATGGACTTAGAGAACTGTGAAGTACACATTATGGTATTACATTATGAAGAGAGTTTCATAAAGCTGGTGTGTAACTCTTGTTATTTTATCATGAAATGACAACATGGGATGTGAACAGGTCAGACAGGCAGTGGACAGACTTCATATGCACATTTGTCTCATGTGTGTCTCCGTGACTCTATGAAATGCCAGGGGTCATCACTTTGATTTTGTACAAAAACACCCAGCAGGAAGTAAAGCAGGAGGCAGACTTTAGAAATGAGGTCTTTTGTTTTGAACATCCTTGTATATGACTTGCTAGGCAGCTACAGACAAAAGTAACAGGGTGGAATAAAGGGCTAAAACTTGGGGCTGTGACGGTGCTTATATTGGTTTACTGATCAGTATATGGACCAGGACATGTGAATGTTTTTTCTAATAAAAAAGCAATAGTGCTCACTGAAAAAACTAATACATGTTGACCTCGACAAAGCCTTGTGAAATGCAGAGGAGAGGTGTGAGTTGTTAAGACGTGTCTAATGTAACAAGATTAAAATGATGTGAAGACACGGGATTAAAAAAACAAGACACAAAAGATGTGAAATGCATGAGTTAAAAACAACCTACAAATATGAAAAGATGCAAAATATAAAGGAAGCAACATCACAAAAAACTATTTAACAGACCTAACAAGACAAAAATGATGTAAAATGTGTTTGGATCATGATATATTTTTCAATATTTGGGTTCAAAGAAGACAACAAAGACATCATAGGAACCACTGCTCTGTGTAATGATGCAGGACAGTGTAATATTGGATGTAATGAAGACATTTACAATCACAGCTGCTGGATCTTATCTGTTTTATAACAACCGATAGCAACAGCTCTAATAAAAAGGTGTATGAACTATCCCCTGCTCACCGATGCCACAAAGACATCACCGATCATCTCCAGGCTGTCCCACTCGGCCACTCGGCTGGCTAGGGCGATCTGGAACAGGAAGTGGCACTGCAGGATCTCTCGCACACGGTAGAAGGTCATCTTGAGTTTCCTGTCACTCAGCAGCCTTGGCTCAATCTGCGACAGGGGCTTTTCATATTGCTGAGAGAGCAGATAATTTTAATTGCAATAACAAAAACTTCAATGTAGCTACAACAATCCCTTTACTCTAGTCATGTTTGCTCACCTCTAATATCCTCTTCAGTGCGTCAAGGTAGTTCTTCTCACTCTCCAATATGGAATCCAGTATGCATCGTCTCACAAGCTGAAGAAGCATCAGAGCATTTGTTTTAAGTCAACTGAATGGTTACATTCTGTCTGGAATTGGGGATTTCAGCTGTAGTTACATATTCATTACCTGTTGCTGTGACAGGCCCTCTGGAGCTGGACACAAAACTGGTTCAACATTAAAACAGTCCACCTCGATAAAAAGCTCAGACTCTTCATCTTCAAAACAGGCTGACTTCCTCTCTAGAAAATAAATACAAATTAGAAGATCTTAACAAAACCAGCCATTATCCTTAAAAGACAGAAAAAACTACCATACCTCATGAATAAACTGTACTGTAATTTTGTAGCGTTAACCAAAAACAAATTATATTTGAGTTAATTTTCTCTTCCATACTCAGTGTGTAGTGGAACAGGGACCACTGATTAAAGTAAATTTTTCTTTTGAAGTTCACTCACCGTGACAGAATGACTTGGTTTTGATGAAAGAACGTCCCTTTTTTACTGCAGCTTTGGTTTTCTCAAGTCCATCTTTGGTCCCTTCTTTAGCTGCCTTCACCAGCTTTTGCATCTTAAATAAATGAGAACACATTATTAAATATAAAAAGTGAATCCGTGTAATATTATTTTCCTACTAGGGCCAGGTTTAACATAGTTTCTCTTAATCTATGACATAGAAGCTACTAAAATGAGCTGAGCAGAATAGGAGCAGTGTTAGAGTAGGGATGGAGAAAAACAACAGACCACGTGGTACAGTTTCATAGCAGCGCAGATTTGACCAGAAACAGCGACTGGGACATCAGTTAAATTACCTGTTGATATTATGAGAGAAGCTTTAAATCTACCAAATATAATAACAGTTATATGAAGTTTAGAAAAGTTTATTTGACTTTAAAGTTATCTTCAATAAAAAGTGTTTGTCAGTTTAAAGCAGTGGTTCTCAGTCTTTTTCTGTCGGGCCCCCCTTTGGAGGACGAAAAATCTCCAGGCTTTTATTGAAAGAAACATCAATATTGTAGCAATACATTTTGCTTTTCCTTGAATAACTAAAAATAAAAATAAAACTTAGAATACAAATTTGCTTTTTGTTTGAACCATACAAATAAACTCAATAAGACTGCTCCCTGAGACAATTTTTTTCCAAATAAAAATACAAGATGCACAATTATCTTACAATAATGAGAATAAAGTAACTTTTTTTTTAGAACATATTTTGGTAACAGATGAACATTTTAACAATATCAGTGGATGCAATGAGCCTTTTTCCATTGCACATTTCAGAATATTAAAGTACAAACTGTGCAAAAACAGAAACATGTCACATGTTCCCTTTCCAGTCTAATCGTGTTCATTCTTCAAATCAAAACTCTTTGTCTAGTGACAGATCACCATGGCAGTAGACTGGTTTGTTGTATATCCCTCAAGTGAGTCCAGGGTGTGCCAATGCTAAAACATTATTTCCATGTGTTACATGTTCTAACCTGAAGAAAAAAATACAAAAACACCCAGGACTAATCCCATGACCCCCTGGCAAGCCCCCCACCCGCTGTGGGAGGCCCACCCCACTGTTTGAGAAGCACTGTTTAAAGTCACTGGTGTCTCAGTTCACTGTAAAATGGAACATATGTTATTTAAGAATACATCCTAAGACACAATATTTAATGGACAAACATATGACGAGACAGGTCAGTGCAGCAGACAGGGAGACAAATGAATTATATGCAACCCATCACCAGTGCCCCCACCTCCAGTAGCGTCATTCACATCAGAGCGGGATGCAGGGAACCAAGTCAATGACAGATGCCCAGAGTGAAGATAGCTAGACTGAGAGTAGAGGGTTCGGACTACTTTGTCTAGCACAGGGAGGAGAGGTGAGCCTCAGGTGTTTACCTTCTGCTCGTGTTTCTGTTTTAGCTGCTGTAGCTCTACCGTCCCCACTGTATTTGCCATTAGATCTTTCATCTTTTTCTCATAGTGTTCTTTCAAGCGTGTCAGATCTTGAGAGAGCTAAACAGAAGCAAAGCAAGCATTACTGGTTTTGGTTTAGGAGTGAGCTTGCACTGTAGATCTTCAGAAAACCAGTTGTAATCTCAGAATTTTTCTCTCTAATAATTACTACTTCTTCTAATTAAACAATATTTTATTTAATTGAGCCAATTCAACTTTGCATAGGAGCGAGAAATGTTTAACTTCTCTTCCCTTGTTCATTTGTATGCATCCTTTTGACAGGCACTGAAGTATGCACACCGACAACAAATTAAAAAGACATCAAGTATTAATAAGATATGATTTCACTAAATATCTCACCAGCACCCGATAATAGTATTCATCTCCTTTCAAAGCAACTTTTTTATGATCAAGATCTTCTTAATTTTTTTAACTTTGACCTTAATTCCAAATAATTCGACTGTAGATTTAAACTGTCTGTCCCAACACAAAAACTGTTTGAAGGCATGAAAATTAATACAATCGGGGCAGTTTTTGTCCTGTTATTTTCAAAACAATGGGGATTGGATTACATTTCTAAAATGCAATTTTTCCTATTGCATTGGAACCAAAGTGAAGCTGACTTCTCAAAACCACAAGCCAAGCTGATTCAAAATGCAACAAGCTAACTGAAAGCAGATATTACCTCTGTACTCAGGTCTGAACTGTTGATTGCAAAACAACCATATAAATAAACTTTAAATTACTGAAATCAAATGAAATGGTTAAAATTAAGCATCATTGAAGGATTTGTTTCAGGCTGCAAGTTTTGCTGCCAAATTGTTTAAAAAATGCTTCTTATCAAAGGATGCATGTGGTGGGTGGAGTAGGAAAAAATGAAAATGTTTAAGAGAGATTAAATCCATTCTTCTGCGTTCACAGATGTCCTAACCACTCACAGATGTAGACAAATACTGGCACAGGGTTGGCTGTTGGCTGTATTGCAGACATAGTATGAGACTGTGACATGTACGTACATGGGTCTTCCTCTGTGGAGGCTTCCCCCTCATGAAGGCGTGCGGCAGACCGTTCTCAGATCGACCCTCCCCATCGCTGGCCTCGTCATAGCTTTCAAACTCACTGGAGCTCCAGCCGTTATCAAGGGAGCTGTTGCATCCACCCTCCTCACCAAACTCCACATCATCATAGATCATCTCATCTGGGTCTGTTCAAAGAGACAAAATGTGCACTTAACATTACAGGTGTAGCTGAGGACACAAGTTAAATCAGAAATCTATAGTATAACTATAGTATTTACTAAACATTAAACATTTGGATCATAATCTTTGCAGTATATCATTACTGTACAGACTAAAAAGAGAATTTAAATCCTGACTGCAAAAAACCCACAAAGAAACTAAAAGCAAAAGTAAGTGGGTAAACTTACGTCTAATGACAAACTAAAATAAAAAAACTACTGAAATGAAGTTTACAAACCTGTGTTGGAGTCAGAGTTCTCTCTCGGCACATCATCGTAAATCACCTCATCTGGGTCTGAACCACAGAACAGATTTTGACAATAGCGAATGCATAATAACTCACATCAAAAGCCTAGACTGTTCACACTGCAAACAGGATGTAATGTGTTGGGGATCTACAAGAAAGGCATACACTGGGGCCCACTTCCTCAAAAGAATAGGGAAGGAAGTGTCTGGGAATTCAGATGTGTCAAAAAAGAAGATAAGGAATGCACTGAGCCAATTACAGAAAGCTGATCCAACCAAAATATGCTTGCATGACTGTTATATATTTATAAATTGCTGCTTACTTTCCATCCATGCTGTGTTGGCAGGATCTGATGCCCATTTAGCCAAAGCATCCTCTTCTCTGATGGGCGGATACTCTTCACTAAAAACACTTGAAGAAAATAAAACAAAGACAATGACAACTCAACAAATATTTAATGATTTCTGTGTTTTAAATAAGGTAATTTTAATTACCCCTGACATGAGAGGAGTATAATTTTCAATATTCCAATGAATCAGACATAACAGACCCACTGGAAGTAAGTATTAACTCTAAGTAGGGAGTGTCAAGTACACTCTTTTAACCCTTTCATGCATAGTAGTCACTAGAGTGGACAGCTATTCTGTAGCTTTTCTCTTGTATTTTCATAGATATTGTTGTTTTAGTTCTATATCGCCCACACACTGAACACAAATGCATCATCCATATACACTGGAACGCATATCATTACTGTAACTTTACTGTTCTTGATAAAACTGATCTGCAGTTATGTGTTTGGGTGTAAATCAATTGCTTGTTATTGTTATTAGATTGTAATTAACAGTTTTGGTTTTTTTTTAACAAATCATATTTTTTTTTCCACATTATCTCCATAAAGTGAGTAATGACTAATATTAGAGTATGTTATAATACGATAAAACATCAGATTAACAACATTAAAAATGTTTTTATTTCATAGTTTTCATGCAGTACATCATTAAATACACGTTTTTCTGGTTCAAAAATTAAATGCATAATGTACATTTTTGCAACTATATGAAAAGTAGGTTCATTAAAGAAAAAATTATTCACATTGTGTTTTTTTTATGCTTAGGGGAACAAACACACTCAGGAAAAAAAATATTCTTTAAGGCTCTCAAAATACATGCCTAAAAGGGTTAATACATTGTACTGTGGAATCATGACATCATCGTGCAAACAGGCATACTCTAATATAATACAGTACACACCTGTCAACAGAAGCACCTCCACCCCCGACCACTGTAACTGTGGACAGAAAACAGCATAAAATAAAAACCTGCAACAACAACTTTCTAAACATTTTTCTGTTGGGTTGTATACTTATGACTTACTTATGTACTTATGTTCTTTGTAAATTTGCAAGTAAACAGATACATTATGATTAAAAAGGAATTGAAATCTTTTGGGATTGTCCCCCTGTAGCTCCATGTCGGAGAGGTGTCCTTCTGGAGGAAGTAGCAGGTTTAAAATTTGTTTTGACTTTAGAAGAACTCAAATGTGCAAAGGGAGATAAATATTAATTGAGACTACTGTTAGTAACAAGCAAAAAAAGGGCTTAAAAGAGACATACCTACAATAAATGACTGGCCTGATGTCGTTTACATCATACACATTATGGAGAGAATCACATTTACACTGAGATGTAAAACTGATATCTTTGCTGAAAATTGGTCAAATGGCTCCCTTATGTTTCGACTGTAAGACCTGATTTTATATAGTAGCATGTTCATGCAGATATGAGCATACTGATGTATGTGAAGACTGATGTTAATTGAATGTTACTGTCCCCCTGCTTTTTGTGGTATTTTGTTCTATTATTGTATTTATCTGTGTTGTCTTCTCTAAAAAAACAACAATAAAAATGACAAAAAAAGGAATTGAAATGTCTGCAGAGCTGCCATTGAAGGAAACCTAAAAGAAAACTGTAACTATTTTAGTATTCCACCAGATGTCACCAATGGCTCCAAATAACCTCGATGGCTGCTGATTTACTCAACGTGAATATTTTATTTTATAATTTTGACCTTAGTCCTGTAGTCATTAAATTTCCATGATAAGATAAACCTTGGGTTTTCCTTGGAAGAAGTCCCTGCAAAACCGTTGTAAAATGCCCTTGTGGGGAGAGCCATGGCCAAAATGAAGAGATGTCATCATCACTGATCACATCTATGACTTTTCAAACTGTTACACCAAAACTATTTGGTAAAACAAACCTTGCTTGAAACCTTGGTAAGATAATTACAGCATAATTAGACTGAACAGCATGCCAGGGCAAACGCTTGGAAGCTCGGAATTTAGGGAAACCGGAAAATCCTCACAGCCAACACAGATCTTTGGGGAAGGCTAAATTTAGTCTCTACTTCCTTGTGGAAAGGCTTTAGGAAAAACAGGAGAGAAAAGTATAGAGGCAGGATGCAATAACTGAGGCAATATTCCAGTATCAAAGCTTCATCTGTTTTTCTAGGATTGTGTGCACTGATAAAGAGGAGAGTCGGTGGAAGAAGTAAATAAGATGTTATGAACACCACATCATAATTTAGACAAGTTTTTTCAGCAGTTTCCTCTACTTTACCGTCCTCATCCATGGAGAGGTGTCGAATAATGACCGGTGTGGTGTAAGCTGGTGTGATGAGTGGGACACCAGAGGGGGTTGCATAGCCACAAGGCACTGGGACTGAGTATCCTGAAGTAATGCCGCCAGGCCCAGAGTGGATATCCTGGACCTCTCGCTCCCTAGGCTCCACTGGTGAGGAAGTCGAAGAGGACACACCATGCTGCTGCTCCAGCTGCTGTAGTTGGAGGGGAGTGATGTCAATCACAGAGTAGGGGTTGACTTTTCCCTGGGAGGAGGCTACCGGGGGTGCAGCCTCATTGGACATGTCCTGGCCATCACTGCCTGTGGACATTTAAGATAAATAAATAGATTTATATATTTATTGAAGTAAGTTTTACTTTTCACTCCCTTTCAGACTACTGGGGTTGTATTATTAATGGTGAATTACTAAATATTTATGCATATTGTGTACAAAAATTATATGTATATTGTTTTGTCTTGGTGTCTGTAATTTGTTGTTTTATTGGTATTTTTTCTCTTTGTTGGGTGCATTTGAGTTCTGTATGTTGTGCTGAAGTTGGCTTGGTGTATGGATGAGTGTTTGAAGCCAATTTCTCTGTGTGTATTTCTTTATATATATTTGTGAATGCATATTTGTTTATGCAGATATCTCTATGTGTAAATTCTCTATGTATATCAGTGTACACATAATGAAATGTAGATAATCAGTGTTGTACATAGAGTGTACAAGTTTGAACTAAACCAAATAATAATTTACTTCGAGATAACAGCATGCATGACCACTAACAGTTAGGGGTAAACTGATAAAGGTGAAACAAGACCTCTATACTTACAATAAAAATTAAAATTTTAGGGACAAAATTTTGAATACTTTTTAACAACTTTTGAGTCATTTTCAGGATCTATTCAATACTTTTAGGAAAAAGATAAAGAGCACTTCCAAGAGTATTCCTTATATAACACTTTAACAAACATTTATTCCTTATCTGAACCCGCTTTATCCTCACCAGGGTCGCTGGAGGCTATCCCAGCTACTTATGGGTAAAGGCGGGGTACACCCTGGATGAGTCGCCAGTTCATCGCAGGGCTGACATATATAGACAAACAACCAACCACTCTCACATTGATAAGCACAGGCAATTTCAATAAACTGATTAACCTATCAATGTATGTTTTTGGATGTCTTTAACAAACAAATAACCAAAATAGCCTCCTAATGTTTCCAGCTACACAGACAAATAAATGAACCCAGTAAAATAAAAAAGATATTGGTTAAAACATATGTTTTATAAAAGCTAAAATAATCAAATACTTATTAATCTTTGTATGATATAAAGATGCTTTTAACTGTGTTTTTATTTGTAGGATTAGACTTGGCTAAGGACTGAATGGTCAATTGGTTGAAATACTAATTATGCAGTAAATAATATTGTAGGTTCACATTTTCAAAAAAGAACATAAAGACTTCTTGGTAGCTTGGACAGCTCCTGGACAATGCTACAGAATGACTGAATCAGTGTTTATATGCAGAGCCTCGCCTGCTGCTGTCACTGATAAAAGCCAGACAACCTCAAGCACCAGGCAGCTAGAGATACAAGGTGTCATGAGAGAGACAGGCTGCCCCACTTCAGCATGAGCTGAAGAGGCTTGATAAGAGCCAGATTGGATGCCATGGGGGATTTTGAACATTTTTGGCTTGCACTTGAAAATTCATTATTCAGAGCCTTATTTGCCATCCACAAATTTTCTAAAACAGTAGTGGTCCTGAGAAGCTTTTGTCCCAAGGAAAACCTGTCAGTCATCGTGATGCAGCCATAACATTTAGCACTTTGGGGCTGCAAACCTGTTTTTCCAGGATCTCTTGCCGTGTCCTCATCAAGAAGAGGAGGTGGGGGTGGTGGTAAATCTGTCTCCTTGTCATCGTTCCCCTCAGCAACAGATGTCCCCTCTCCTTCTGATGTTGCTCCACCTGCTGTAGAGGATCGGCTCATGGCAACTGCTACGTCTGGTGGTGATGGAGTAGTGTCGGTAGTGGTGAAAGGTGCTGGGGGGTGCGGGTCTGTGCTGGGTTTGCTCCCCTCAGGCTGAGTGGATACACTGTCATCCTGGCTCTGATCCTTACTGCTTGGTGCTAAAAAAACTGGAGGTGCAGGAAGCGGGCATTCATTCTCTGGGATGTCATCACCACTGTCATCGAAGTTGAAGGCTTCCCCCTCATCTTCATCTTCGGCAAATGAAGCATTGCCTGCCAATACTAGAAACAGATTCAAGGCCAGAGAGATTAGAAATGAGATTGTTCTACTGAGCAAAATATCAGATGTGAGATGCTGTTCAATCTCTAGTGCCTTTTTTAATCTGTGGCTTCATTAACCCATAAACACCCAGTGTCACTTATATGGCAGTTCCAAAATAGTTTTTTCTCTATATTTAACCTTTCTTAAGTGATTCATTGCCATTTATTGTAATATTACCCTCTGCATTTTGCAGCTTTCCAGTGAGAACCATATGTTTTCCTATATTTAATTTACTGATCATGTAGTTGTCCTTAACAGCTCAGATTAAAGTTGAGGGTTATTATATCAGAAACTGATAAAACTGAAGAAAAAGTAACTTTTTCAGCAAAGACATTGATAACTGAACATAAAAACAGCCATTTCCATCTACTGCTATTAATCCAACTCCTTGGGTTTTACAGGCAAATCAATCAATCAATATTGTAGAAGATGAAGGTGTTTTCACATTCACTACGGAGCCTCTGAATGTCCAAATAGGTCATATCTAATGACCATGAAAAGATGACAAACTGCATTTTATGCCAATTATTTACACGTATTGATCAGATTAGTGGTACAGACATTATAAAATATGGTATTTTAGATCAGTAGATGCTTTTGGATACCGGTTGGTGTTTGGATCTTTATAGGTTAAACATGTGATTTGTTTACTGACTGCCATTTATTTTTATTTTGAGAACATCCCTCTCTCTCTGAATTTACAGATGATTTGCAATTTAAGATATACGGCATTTTTGCTCCCGCTACATAGATCTGTACACTGCACACAAAAGTCTATCTGTTGTTACATTTGACGTGCATCTAAAAAAAAAACATACCACAGATTAACGAAGAGAAATGAAAACATGTCTGTGTATGCTTTGGGGGGATTTGGCAAAATATAAGTTGAACTTAGGTAGGATTTAACTCTATAATCATATTATTTCACTCAAAGACATCTTTAGAGAGTACTGCAAATACACTGTGGGTGGCAATGCTAGTCCTTGGGCTGTTAAAGTTAAAGGCCTGAGCCACATTCAGGCTTATAATTAAGGGTGGGTTCTACTAAAGATGTCTTACAGAGAGTTTTATAACAAGAATCCACACCGAAATTGCAGCAAATATCAGTCGCTCTACTTCATAGCTAAACAAACGAGGACAGATGTAGCATTTGAAGGCGTCACATACTCTTCAGAGCGCTCACTTGGCAGCAATCAGGAAGGGAACAAAAAATGTCTTTCCAGTTTCCACACAGCAATTAGGCCAGCAGGAAAGAAAGCTGTTCCTCCCTCCAGTGAGCAGTCCAGACTGAGTAGATGCATTATTTCTGATCTGATGAACTGTGACTATGAGCCTAACTTGGCTAGAGAACATTGGATTAGGAATGTCCAGCATCAACTTTTATAAGCTGGCTTTTTAGTTTTACCTTGTTGTGTGTGGAAGTAGTAATGACAGTGCTTTAATTTTTCAGCAAAGTAGTAAAATAGAGACTAAAGTGGAGCAAGGATTAAAAATCATACTTGAATTCAATGTTGTGGAAAATTCTAGGGAAACATTCAAGTAGGTTTCAGTACAAACTCAACCAACACCACAATTTAAAACCAAAAAAATAATTTCCATCTTCCCACTCCTGACCCCTTCCACAGTGTTTTCGATTTGACCTGTGTGTTCAGATGTAGGTGAGTCCCATAATTTTTAAGAATGATATTTTATCTGTGTCACAGATTTGTGCAAAACATACCATGGATTCCTTCTGAATACTTTAATCAGTAGTCACAGCTTTACTGAATTAGCTTACAGTCCAACGTCTTCCTCTCATATCCTGACTCAGTTCACAAAGAAAACAGGACATTTTATGGCTGAGGAGTTCATATGTCATTATTCTGGGAGGTGTCCTTTCCACCCTCCCACAGCCGAAATAGCTCAGTTGGGAGAGCGTTAGACTGAAGATCTAAAGGTCCCTGGTTCGATCCCGGGTTTCGGCATTTTGACCTTTCCCTCCCTCATTCTGGTTGCAAACAGAGCCTTTGCAGTAATATCCTGCGTTGTTCCACGTTACTAGTGCTTCTTTCCCCAAATATGAGTTAACTTTGAACAGATTAGGTCATTCAATATATGCAATCACAAGCAAATGAATCTCATGAATTGTGTGCTGTTGTTGCAGAGCTGTGTTGCGCCTCCAGGGCTTAGAAGTCCACTGATAGTGACAGTAAATTGTAACTCATACAAACACTTTAGCAAGGCTAACAACTTTGAAGTCTCTCACAGCAAAGCAATACAGCTCTAAATCACCTATACTCCTGCCCCAGGCTTTGACGGTCGGTACTTCCACCCTGTAGTCAGTGTGAAGAAACAGACTGTGACTAATGTTTGAGGTCAACACCCTGACCCTGTGCCTATCCACTAAAAGCCCATGAGAAGAGAAGTGCAAAGAGCAATTCTGGAATCAGAGATGTTATCTTTCTTTTCCCATCTGTGCAGCAATGAATAATGAGGTGTAACACAGAGATAAGGCACAGCTAACTAGCCAATAGTGTGTAGCACTCCAGGACTGTGGGATGTATATTCAAATGCCAATAATTATCCTAATATGCACTCAGATCCTCTCTGTGGCTTACCAATGATGTACTTATCTGTGCCAGCGCAGAGCAGAACTTGATTTGATTGAATCTACCCAGATGATGTGTCACAATTGTCTATTGAACAGTGCAGTACATGTAAAACTAGTGTGTGTGTGAGTAATGTGGCCATTGATAGTCGTTTGTGTGGGTATGCATGCCTGCAGCTTAATTATAGGGACTGTGCTGGATGCTGACCTTAGAGAGCAAGCTCACAGATGTTCATGAAAACACAAAACCACACATGAGCATCATCTAGCTCTTCTAACTATTCATATTCCAACAGCAAGCTAAACAAAACAACCTCACTTTGAAGCATTTTTCTAATATTTCTGTTGTTGTGAGCGTGCAAATGCAAGATTATGTAAGAAGTATGTACATGTATGCACGCTGACACAAACACACAGGCTTGCTAAAGAGACCATTGTCAATTCATAATAACAATATGGATTCTGTTCTTTAGGCCCATGTCCACTCTGCTGCACAGTGGTCAGCTCAAATGAGTCACTGAGTTACGATCTGCTCAAGCATCGCCCTGGCAACAAAGCAAGAGGCTGGCCAGCTGGAGACGAAGCATTTCTCCGGCCTGTGTGTGTGTACTTCTACAGCAGTATTTAGTGTAAGACTGAGGCACATTGTCTGGTATTCACAGCAGCATAGCACATTTCACCCTCTTCATTCCCTCGTTCCACTGCCCACGCACTCCCCCAGCAGTGGAGGAGTAAACGAGAGGAATCTGTGTTGTTTTTGTCCAGCTTCACTAGCACTCCAGGAATTAATCTCACCACAAAACCACCTACGGTGCCTAGCAGGTGTTTGTTATTTGTCTATTTCTAGGAGCTACACAGATGTGTGTACTGACAAGGAAACACTACAAACACACTGTGTTGTCATTGATTTCTCGTGTTATTTGGTGTTTATTATTATATAAGTGAGGTCAGTGAATTCCTTTCAAGCACGAAAAGTCAGACTGGCCCGTACGGGGATCGAACCCGCGACCTTGGCGTTATTAGCACCACGCTCTAACCAACTGAGCTAACCGGCCCATGCTGGTGCATGTTTTTAACCGTGTGTTGCTACATGTTAGCCTAGGCTGACAACTTTTACTACATACTTTTTTGACAGCATGTCCCTTAAGAGAACACAATTTTAATAGAAGGCTCAACTAAATAGCTGGCAAAGTGCATAGCATGTGTGAGTGACAAAGATTTGTTGACTTTACGTTCTGGAGGTGGGGGAGGAAAATCTTCCACGTCCATGCTTGCTGCTCTTCCCCTGCACAAGCGCTTCAGACGGCAGCATGAAGGGGATCAGCTATGCAGACATGCATTCCTAAAAGGAAAAACACAAACGTCATGAAGTGGCAATATAGGCGGGGTGATAGACACAGTATTTCCAGTACTGAAGAATGTCTCCATACATCATCTGTAAGGAATTATTTGCTTTATATGTAGGTCAGACTCCATAACAACATGCCTCATTCTAAACCACAGCACCTCTTGTGAACATAGCTGTGTTGTTGTCACAGCCTGGTACCTTCTGTGCTAACAGCAAAGCTAATTCAGACAAACGCACAAATTAATGAGAACAAAAGTAGCTCTATATGCTCTTGGGCTCTGTTGACACTACAATATGTCAAAGTATTCACAGCAGTCTCATATGCTAATTGTGGGCGTGTGTAATGTCACGGGTATAAACAAGCTGACCACCCTTACAATGAACTGGCCACACCATGAAGGACAACCATTATGAAAGAAGAGTGGTGGGGATCTAGTAGTGGTCTCTGTCACTTAATCAAAGTTATTTAAAGCACTTCACTTTTAGATGTCTTTTGTTTTGTTATTGTTTGGATAAAAGGTTGTGCAGATTTCAACAAGAGTAAGACATTTTAAAGAGAAATTCAATTTAAGACCTATTCCTGTTGTTAACTCACCATTACCCATAATAAATTAAAATAACAAATTTTACAACATTAAAACATGTATTACACCACAATAGCTTAGTGTGCTCTGATCAGACTGCAGTTATGATATGTATTATGATCACATATCAAACGTAATCAAATCCAAGTACCGTATACTTTATTATCCCCAAGGGGCAATTCATTTTGCAGCCAGCAGTTCTCATCAACATAAAACATACACATACATTACACATATAACATATATCACACATTTTAAGGCCTAGAATTCAGATGAGTGGATTAACTACAGAATGCCTGCAGACAGTTTTAGACTCATTTCACAACCCTCTGTTGCTTTAATTGTGTAGGGTCTTTTTGATCAAAGGAGCACATTGAAAAGTATGCTTCAACAAGGAGATACATTTGCACATTTTTTTTCAAGAGAAGATATGAAATACAATAAACTGAATATCATAAAAGACACTAAGCTTCCTTCAATGTAAGAATAATCGGTTGTAAAAGGGCGCATTATACCACAGGCAACAAAAATATTCTGATGTAATTCAAAACCCAAGCAGGTTATCTCTGTGTCTCTGTGAACTCTCATAGAAGTGCTACACAGGCTTAACTTTTGACTGAAATAAAGATAATCAGTGACAGTATGTGTGAATATTAAGATGAGAGGTCAAAGTAATATTTTCACTGAATAAGCAACCAAACATAGGCCTGGGGAAATGTCATTAGCATGCTAGAGCAGGAGAGACCTTTGGACCTGCATGGGCATGAGACATTGCATTCCTCACCAACAGAGGCTTTGTTTGCAGATTTACAATTCGTATCCAGAGGTGACAGTTTCTGTCAAAGACCTCCGCTATATTAAAAAAAAGTTGTGCTATTTACTCACTTTTTCTGCTTATACTATTCTCTAGAACAGATGACAGAGCCATGACATCATGCTGTGAACATAAAGCAGCCATTGTTGTGTTATGTATCCTGACTGTCCTCTATGTTCTATGTATGCACTCTCCTATAGTGCAAGACGAGCCACAGCAGACGTTCACGACTGTCTACTTCTGACTATGACAAACCTACACCACAACAGTGCAGCAAAAGATAAGTCATTGTGAGACTGAAAGCTTGTTTTGTCTACAAATAATGTGAAATCCTCTGCTTCTTTGTCCTCCACCCTATTCACAGGGCACCAGGCCAGAACAGTGGATGTGAACACACAGGGCCAGTGTCTGCTGAATACAGTGTGGCTGACAGGGGCAGGTAGAGTATGCATAGCCTGAGGAGAAACAGCCCGAACAATGGAAAGGAATCCAAAGACAGAAAAGAGCACCTCCAATTTTATATGGTGCAGCTAATGATAAGGGCTTCTTGTGGTTATGTAGCGCACAGCCAAAGAAAAGTGGTGTATGGCTCTTAAACAGATAGTTACATGACACACTTATAATATGACTGGCACAGGTTGGATGATAACGAACAGCTGAACCCTGACAGGAGTTTAGAGGGTGGGGTGACTCTCCCCCTTCAAGTGCATTGTGTGAGCTGAAGCACGGCAGGGAAAAGGCGAAGGGGAGGGGAGATGAAAACGTTCAGGTGTGCTCTTCTTAAAGCAGGAGCAATGAAACTAATAAAAATACAAAGAAAACACTATATGCACACATGCTGTTTACCTGTAATACACATTAGGCTAAAATTGACTTTACTCTCTGAAAAACAGTCTCACTACAGAGTCTTCTGTGAACATCACCACACTGAGACGGGGCAACAAAAGCAGACAGGTAGTTAATGTCTAAACCCTTAAACAGGGACGGGGCAGGAAATTACCCACAATGACTATTTTCTCACCACTGTATTTTAGACAGACTCGAAAGGAGGTGTATTAATAAATGAAGACAAAGAACAAGACACAAGAAACAAAGTCAAGCTTCATGGTTGATGACAGGCACGGCTGAGCGTGTTATTACATGTCATGAACCGAGGTGTGCTCTACAGACAGGAAAACAGTCATCTGCAACACCTTGCAAAATACAGCCAATGTATTCACCTTGTTGTGAATTTATAGAAACCTGTGTTAAAGACAAGGGGAAAACATATGTTGACAATACAGCCTGTATGGTATGTAATCTATAGAGTGGAAGAAAAACTGTCATTATGGTCTGTCAATGTAAATAATACAGCTGTAAAGAGACAAGTCATTATCACATCCGCTATTTAACATGTTTGCACATTTGTCTTGTCTTTTTTCTAGTCATTAACTATAAGCGGAGCAAAACAGATACAAAATCCATGTCAAGTATACATTTTCCTTAAACATATAGAGGAAGAATCAGTCTTAATTACTCCATAAGCTGCTGTGCATCAAATGGTATGTTTCGGTAAGGCGTTTTGATCCTTCTGCAAAGAGTTGTGAAGTGCACTTAATGACAAGTGGCATTCCGAACACGAGCTGAAAGTCATAAACAAAAGCCTGGAGCAGAGGGTGGTATGGAGAGAGAGAGACTTCTAGTCTGCTGTGAGTGTCTGTCTTTTGCTCTGCAGCTCTTTGGCAGGCTGTTTTATTGAGCAGTGTGTGTCCCAATCTTCTGCTCCTGCCAGGATTACAGTAATCAGGCCTCGAGCAAAAACAGCAGATCCTGGGCCTACAAAAGCAGGGATGGACAGGCTTAACAAAGTAGTGTATTTGTAGAGAGGTTCAGGGGAGGACAGGACAGTACCATACAGCATACTAAAGAGGAAATGAGGTACATCGTTCAATCAGCATTCACACATGAAAAAATAATAGCATTACTGAAAAAGCCCTGGTACTGCAGGCTTGTGTGGTGGATGTGTAGTGTTATTATCATTATATAACACTTGGGCAACATTGAGTTTTCCATGTATTTGGTATTACTGAAAGATCTGTGGTCTAAACAAGAATCAAAAAATTGATGAACTGCCTTCCCTGGTCAAACCTGAACAGAACTGGAAGCAGGTAAAGACAACCAAATGATCAGGGTTCCTGCAGGTATCAGCAAATCTAATTCAGTGCCTTTTAAATGCTCTTTTTAACCCATAAAGACCAGCACTACTTTTGTGTCAGTTGCCAAACTAAATTTTCTTTATATTCAACCTTTTTTAACCATAAAGACTCAAACA
>JAPTGZ010000016.1:16994529-17008372 GCA_029814645.1 Fowleria isostigma | reverse complement strand
TCGTGATACTATCATATCGTGATCCAAGTATCGTGATGCGTATCGTATTGTGAGGTTCTTGCCAATACTCACCCCTAATTTTAACCCTACAGAAACAACAAAACTAAAGGTTACCGAAGATTTTGGAAAGTAGTGCATGTTTCAAAAGTCTATGTCAATAACTGATTCTTCTTCATGATGCGTAATTAAACTCCTATTAGACTTAAATTGTGGTGGTGGCATAAAGTTAATCAACAACTCAAATTTCAGTGTTGTGATAGTCCTAGTCTCATCCTGCCTTGATTGTGTTCATGTATTGGTCATGGTTTAAGTGTCTGTACTGTAACACTGTCAAATACTAAAAAAAACCCCAAAAAAACAAAACAAAACACCTGGAAAGACATTATCAAAAGTGAAGCCATAACAAAGACAAAGAAGAACACTTCAACGTTCTTATGTTTCAACACATGAATACACATTTTTTGAAAGCCATAAATTAAATAATGAAGCCTGGGTGACATCAACTTTAGTGTGACCTGTTTTTTTTACTCGTCAAAGGCTCTGTGCCTCAAGCAGGAATAAAACTTACAACTTTCATATTATCACAATATGTGGGTCAACTACCAGCCTTGACAACACTCCCCACCACACATCCTGACCTCAAAAGGGGTGGAGAAGCTTGTGGAGTGCTGCAAAGTAAAAACAGGCACTAACTCTCTTGCAAAAGTGAATTCTGCACCAGGAGAAGAATTTCCAAAAATAAATAACATAAAAGTTGACAAGTTCTAATAGTCATTTCTTTGCCCTTTTGTTACTGCAGGAGCCACATTCTTTTCATGATAACTTGTTTACATATCCACCTAATTCTGTGTAATGTCACCAACCCCCCGGTACACAGTCAACACAACCAGAGGACCAGAGGCACGGTGTGGTATTCCACATCAGCCACCACATATAATTAAAGGCCTAATGGGTGTGGATCGTGGGGAAAGCGTTTCAGTAGTTAGACCTTCAGGGCTTAAATACATTTTTATTTGATGTCAAAGGTGCCAACAAGACGTGAATCATCTGGGTATGTTCAATGTCAGGGTTATTTGTGATAACTACAACAAGAACAAAAATTAGCACTGAGAAAATAATTTTATCATCCAGAATAAAACTGAAATACATTTTCAGAAGCACTAAAACTAAATAAAGAGTGCAATGACCATACAAAAATGTAAAAGTAAGGTAGGCAGGGAATATCAGCCTTGTTTTCTCCCACTGTTAATAGTTCAAGGTTGTCAAGAATGAAAAGCTATTTTATTATTTTATTCATAACTCATACTCATCAGCCTTTATAAATTAAAAGTTCCTCACAGTGTGTTCAAATGAAATAGAAACTCTGAAAATAAAATGACAACATTTTTGCACCAATAAAACTGCTATGAACTCAAAAGCCCAAGTCATCATAGCTATAATAACTCTGGTCACTGTTAACCTAATTCACACTGACCTCAGTCATTTTCTAAATGCATACCCTGTAACACCCATAAGGACCTCACCAGAAAAACAACATGCCATAATGTCACACGGTTTACTTTTGCATTGGCTCTAACCTGAGGATGGTATCCTCAATGAAAGACAAAGTATTGTCCAGACCAGGTCTGGTTTGGACATCACTGGAAAAAATGAAAGACTGGAGCTGTAACATTTCAAACATACTGTCCATGTGAAAACAGAGGCAACCACAGTCTTGGCTGTCACTCATAACTGGCCTCCACCCACCCAATGAACCACACCAATGCTCAGGGCCAAAAAATTTCACATGAAGATCGCAGTGGATCAGAAGCAGCTCCAAAGGGCTTTTGTTGACTGCCTGGGTTTAAGCTCTGGGGTCATTTCAATATGAATGGAGCCTCCTGATGACACTGACTTCAAAGCCTCACAAGTGTGGTGTTTGTTTTGATTAGTCAAATCTGTCGACATTAACATGAGGGGAAATTACCGCCAATAGCTTACATGATGCAAACAAAAGCATAATGGGATTCAGCTAACTAAAAGTAACTTGCTCCCAGCTGCTAAACAAATGTGTGCTATTCAAGAAATTTCACACATCCACCTGCAGCAGATCTGTGGTTTTTCTTTCCCAGCTGGTGCTGAACTATGCATGGGTCATACATGGATTATTACGGAATGGTGGCTCAACAGGGAATCCAAAACTGGCTTCCTAAAAATGCATGGTATGCCTTCTTCATAACTGCTATGTTTACTGATATCCTAGGATTAGTCATGGTAAAAAGAGGATATTTCCGTGAACTGCTATTGGCGAAGTAACATTACTGTCTTGTCACAATTACTTAACAATTAACATTTTCTGGCATTACTCCCCTGGACTACAGCTGTTCCCCAAGACTATAATAATGACAGAAGACATGGCAGTTTGGTTGTATCTCAGGGTTTAGTGTAAGTGTAACAGTGCTAACATGCTGTTTCTCATCCAAAGTCTTGTTCCACAGGAAAAGCAGCTGTGACTTAATGAGAGGGAAATGTCACACTAAAAGCAGCCTGTGTCTACATGACCCACCTGAGTGCTTAGTGAAAGAAACCACTGAGATTTTGGGCAAGTAAAATTGATTGGTGCTCCCCAGTGAAGCTTCTCTAAGTGCTATTTCAGTGGTGGAAGGAATTAAGCACGTGTATTCACAGCCAGGCCACCCTGGTTATTTGCTAAACAAATTACCAGTGAAGACTTTTGTGTACATGCATGTGTGTGTGACCCCCTGGATTTTCCATCTCACCCTTGTGGTTACTGAGTGCACTAAACATCTATGGCACCAGATAAGGATGAAGATCAAAGTGTTCTTTGTGTAGCCCAGGGGTCTCAAACATACGGCCTGGGGGCCAAATCTCGTCCGCCAAAAGGTCCAATACGGCCCGTGGGATGAATTTGTGAAATGCAAAAATGACACTGAAGATACTAACAATCAAGGATGTACAGACCAATATGATCTAAAGTGGGTCAGACCAGTAAAATAATATCAAAATTATCATACATAATGACAAAAAATTTTTAATCTTTGTTTTAGCTAAAAAAAAAAAAATACATTAAGATGCTGACAGCATAAACTATTTTTTCACAAAAAATGTAATAAACTGTTATATCTTAGGAAAAATAAGTGCATTTTTACCAATATTCTGCCTGTTATTAAGTGTTTTGTATATCTGTAGATCCACTGTGATCTGTAAGTTGTAATGAACATGTGTAAATGATAAACTGAGACATAATATTGTTAAAATTGCACTTATTTTTCACAAGACACTTCAGGTTTTTCATGTTATTCACATTTTTAAAGTATAGTTTGTAGACGTATACATTATTATAATGTAATTTTACCTTTTTCACTGTTATTATTTTACTGGTTCGGTATCATATTGGGCTGAATGTGGTCCCTGAACTAAAATGAGTTTGAGACCTGTGGTGTAGTCTCTGGGACATCTTTATGGTGACCTAGTAAACCTTAGTAAAGATCCCTGATGGGATAGCTTTTAATGTGCTAATGGAACCTACTCAAACGAAAAGCATAATTAAATGATGGTTTTACTACCTGTTTAGACTGATGTTCCAGTTGACTGAAGCTGTGAAGGACTTTTCACTGAGGAATGCTATGCATGACTACTTGAATTTGTAAAGTGGCTGACCGCTAGACCTCAGTAAAACATCCTCACTAAACTAGTTAAACCAAAATAACAGGATTACAAGTTTTCATTTCACTCAGAACTTAATATGCAAACTAGCATGTTTTGATTAAACTTCAAATTAAAGAAAAACACGATCTGAAAGCTGCCGTTGCGTCCTTGAGGAGACACGCTGGTAAGAACTCAAACTAAACATCTGTTAATGTCATACATTTAAAGTAATGGAGATTTATACTATTTAATCCTCCTGTGTAGTTAAGTGTAAAAAGGTACGAGTTTATAGAGAGTTTATATTGGTTTGAGAACACTGCATTTCGACAGTACGACGCATTAGTTAACACAACTACGGATATTAATGAAGTGACTGTTTAGTTTTCGCAGGTAACTCAGTATATTAGTTACTAGCTAAGCAGATAAAGCAGGTAGTTGACAGTGATGGCAACTTGGCAAAGTTAACTGAGGCGCCACGTTATAACCATCTCCCTCAATCTGAATTAAATACACTGGAGTCACCAGGAAACACTCAAGACTTTTACATGTGGTGTCAAACACTAATTAGCATAATGTTAGCGCTTACCTGGACTAACATAGCTAAAGAAACAGTTAGCAAAAAAAAAAAAAAAAAAGAAAGAAATAGCATATTTAAAACTTTGTCAGAAACTTATTAAAATCTGCTCAACTCACCACTTTTTGACTTTTGCCCAGGGAGAATTGTCGTATGCCTTCGTAGTAATACCGCCGCAGGTGTTACATGCGATACATTTCTGACTCTAACATTCAATAAAACACATCAAAAAAATATCCAGTTTTCCCCAGCGTCCTTCTTTAACTTGACTCTCTTCGATGCAAACCGACTCCATCCATGGAAAGCCACTACCTCCTCCTGGAAGCTGATTGGTTGAGGGTTTAGCTGTGGGCTCTCTAATTGGTTGTACGAGACGTCAATCTTATATCCATGCTGTTCACGTGACGTGTGAGGTGGCTGTCTTTGAAACAGCTGTGGTGATGATGTTGCATTGTTTTAGTCCAACTACAAGACACAAAAATAACGATAATTTTTTGCTTTTCTGCGTATTAGGCTGAAAAGACAATCCGCAAAGTCTTAAACAGCCGTTGGTGGTTAAAAACATCTACTCATCTGAAATGTTTAATAACTGTTGAAGCACTAATCCTCTCATTACATTGAAATAATCCAGGTACTGATTGTCAAGTTATTAGTAACATAAATATATGTATATTTGTACTTGACTATTTTGGGGGGAAATATTGTCATCTGTAGCACTGAAAAAACAATACAATTAATGTACCTTGACGAATGACAGTGGTAGATGATTGCTTTTTTTATTTACTTTATATGTTTTGCTGAAAGACTCACTTGTTTCATCAATTTTCTCTGTTTTGATATAATCTATTACATATGGTCAGTAAATTAAACAGGACTGAAAAATGCAAACTGTTGACAATATTATTATAAATGCTTCAGACATCAGGTTGAAGAAGGGGGGGTACTGTTTACCCAGGGCCTGCTGCAGGGAGAAAGCCTTGAATAAAAAGGTTTTTTTGGTCATATTTCTTTTTTATTTTCTTATATTTCTAATTAATTAACCCTTACATGCATGAATTGTAATAATCTTTATCAAGATTTTTTTCCCTGAGTGTTTTTATTGCTGCTACTCTGATGTTTTCTCACATTTTATCACACTAATACTAGTCATTACACACTTCATGGACATAGTAGGGGGAAAAATTGTTTAAAAAAAATTGTTCATTGCAGTCTAATAATAACAATAACAAGCAACTGATTTACACTCATGTTACTACAGATCAGGCTTGTCAAGAAACAGCAAAGTTACAGTAACAGTATGAGTTACAATGTAAGGGATGATGCATAAGTGTCCACTGTGTTGGTTGATATGGAACTAAAACATAAAAATCCATGAATATACAAGAGAACATTTCTGAATAGATGTCCACTATACATGAATAGGTTAATATCATAATGCCGTCGACTTGCTGCTGGTGCATTCGAGTCAGATTAATACCCTATAAAAGCAATTTTATCTTCAAAACGATCAGATAATTAACTGCTTAATTCAATGCATGAACTAGAAAAAAACTCTCAGGGAGTGCCATGCATCAGAAAGTAGAATGCGTTTACAGTGAGACAGAAGAAACAAGACAAAACATGACTCGTGTGCCTTTACAGGTACAGCCCAGCAAATGGTGTGTTGCATAGCAGACACATGTTAAGTCAATAAGTTTGCTGTGAAATAAACCATCTTTCCTTAATTTCTTCACAACAGATTTCCAACAATAGTTACTGATCTAATTTCAGTGAAGTTTAACTTTTTTACTTCAATTATGCTGGTAATTAGGTGTTTTCTTAATATAGAGGTTAAACTAAGATTATATTCATTTTTTTTTGTTTTGTTCCATGGGGGAAAAAATACACAAGCAATATTGACCAAGTGAGCATGAGTGGCCACCATGATGGTCTACACATAGGGCCTAGAATTCCATGTTGTACTCCACATACATGCTAATATATCACACATAAAAGCTTAAATGTGGAGAAAAAAATAATTTGAAAGTTCCCACAAAAATAGTTACTTAAAAATAAATGTAAGAAGCAATATTTGATGTAAAAGAAGACGCTACATGATAGGCTACTAATTATAATTATTATGATTATGATTATTATTATTACTATTGTCACTGTTACTTGCCACTTGTTACTGTTAGTACTTTTTTCCGATGTGCAATGGTGCTTTGTTTGCAATACTGGTTTTACTATTTGACTACAACTATGCTACTGCATCGTTTTTATATTAATGTTGTTTTTCCTTGTGAGTGTCTTGTCTGTATGCTCGGTGTTTGTGCTGTTTTTTGGAATCTCAATCTCCCGAGGGCTCTACTTAAAGGATCAATAAAGTTCTATCTAATCTAATCTAATCTAATCTAATCTAATCTAATCTAATCTAATCTAATCTAATCTAATCTAATCTAATCTAAATACAGCATCTCAGTTCCAGTTTCCTTTTATTTTGCTGCCACTGTTCTCAAACTCTTTAAGACTGTTCATAGTTTTATTATTACTGATGTTTATGGAACTCTATTTTTCATCCTGTGCAGGAAAAAAAAGACGATAAGAATATTTACATGTAGTATCTATCATTATTTTGGGTCCTCAGAGTAGTTTTAAACACTTTTTTTTAAAAATATACATAAACTTGTCAAATACCTTAATGAAAAACACTTCACTGACAATGTTTCATCAGGCTAATCATATAAGTTCTATATAATTAGAAAATCCTGCTAGAAACAAAGTAGAATAGATTTCTTCAGCCTGATTTCTTGTGTTACTGTGAAAAAAGTGTCCAACTCATCAATGTAAGCGCAGGCTTAAAATATTGTTGTAGCTATTCTGCCATCTACAGGCTGGTTGTACAGTGTCTATGGTCTCCCATGTAGTGGTTATTTGTTTTTAACTTCTCAGTCTCCTCTCATCTGTTCTTGTTTTGCCTCATTTTGTCTTGTTTCGTTTTTGTCTGCTGGGGCCTCTTGCCAGGTCAGCATTGTGAATGAGAAGCTGTTCTCAATTGATTTTACCTGGTAAAATAAAGGTTAAATAAATAAATAAAATAAAGTGCACAATATTAACCATAACCAAAATCAGTGAATATTCATTCAGTTTTATTTAATTCATACAGCTCAAATTCACAGATTTTTCAAAATAAACATTATAGTTGTAAAATATGGCAAAAACAATTCTAAATTCAAGGTGAATATTCAACATCATAGAGCCTATTAAGACATTTTGGTTACAGAATTTGGTGTTAAACAATACATGATGTCATTATACTTTTGGGTTTAATGAAATGTAGATTAGTGAGGTTGTAAACTGAGAACTAACACAGGCTTATTGCATTGATTTGAGAGAATTCTGGACTTTACTGAAAATAAATCTGTCTTAGAAAAAAACAAGGCGGCCTTATGTAAAGTATTTCCCATTTGGATGGTTTTCAGTCCAAGGAAACTTAGTGTGTTGGGTCTGACATGCAGAGATTAACAACTGATTTTGTATTTGTATTGAACTCACAGCCTTTAATACAGGGGTCCTACAGGTTTGTACAAATCAAATTCAAGACTTTTTAAGACTACTTCAAACAGAATTTAATGCCCATTTCACAGCCATACTGGCAAAAATTCGCAACTCCTTGAATTTAGGAAAATGTATTTATTTACTCCAACCATTCCGAGTAATTTAGCAATAAGTGGTTCACTAATTTCAATATAAGTCGTCGGATTGGAACGACTGGAAATGAGAAGACTAACGTTACTTTACTTACAGTTTGGACATTTAACAGACACAATTAAAAACATTTACGGCAGTTTATGGCAACATAACTTAAGACCTACCATATCAAATTTAATAACTTTTAAAGAATTTTTTTAATGTATTAAATGTAGATTTGTAAATTCGATACTTTCAAGACTTTTTAAGATCCTGCAGGACCCCTGTAATATCACTGTGAAGATCCGCTGTCACTTTTTGCCCACATCATGTAAATTTCAAGGGAACACACTGTTGATTATTATAAAAAAATAAATAAAATACTTGGAAAGAAGGGGTTTGAACACTTTTTCTATCCAAGGCACTTTTCTTCAGTCCTCATGTGCTGTACTGTAAACTTAAAACACAAACATCAACACAGATTAATACAATTAGTAATAAAAATGAAACATCTAAATCTTATTAACACTGAGATATGAGAAATAATAGTATACAACATCTCACACACTGAGAAATAAGAGGCAGTGAATCCACAACCATATCTAAAATAAACACAAATATGCACTTCTGCATTCCGGCCAGCTCTACAGTCTCATCTTCCAGCGACTTTCTCTAACAACAAATACTTCTCTTACTCGACTGGGCAAAAGTCTTCAATGCTAGCCTCAGTACAAAGGACAATCCCAGCCTACAGGATCCTGACATCAGGACAATGTGGTCATTGTGAGGAAAAAATACACAACAAAAGATGATTTGAAAGTAAAATGCCGTAAAATAGGAATAAACACCTATTTTATAACATTTCTGAAATTTAACTAAATAAAAGTACAGCTTTGTATCTACACTGCTTTATATTAAACCTCCTGTTTGGACAAAAAAAGCCCTTGTTCATTAGACTAGCTCTGAGTTCTCCCTCCACAATTAGAGGAAAGTTAAATTATAGGCCTTTTCTTTCATAAAAACTACATCTCGAATCAAACGGGATTCACAGTTTAAAAAAAAAATACTCATGAATGAACTAATCTAATTATCCTTCTAGAATCTAGCAATAATAACAGCTCAAGTAACTGACGTGAAAGAACTAATTCTTTGAACCAATTTTCCAGCCTGACGTGCCCAATCAGAGGTGAATAACTAAGCTGTCAGAGCGCCAGTGTGGCTGTGCATGACAAAAGTCACATTCTAACGGATTTATGAACCACTGGGTTGTTTGATGAGTATTGAGCAAGTCTTAATCATATTCTAAACTGAAACGTGCACCGTGCTTGTAAGCTGTGACATATCAACTGGAATGGACAATCAGTAACAGTAAGTCCACGTCTGATTCTGCCTCACAGTCAACAGGGTTTTAAATCTGGCACGAATGTTGTCACTTTTCAAAATGTGAAGCAAGCTATCATGTGATGGGTTCAGTAGATATGTCGCAATATTGTCCTAAAGGCGCTACAAACAAGCAGGCCTCCATTCCACTGCAATGCAAAACTACAGCTACTTATTAAAACCCAACCATGTGGAAAATTAAAATGTTTAAGCTGTTTAAGTCTGAAAGTAAAGCCTGATGGAAGACGCTGCGGCAATGTTTAGCATGATATTACCACATGTGGGCACAAGTAACAAAGGATCTTATTAAAAAAAACAAAAAAACAAATGAAACCAATAAAGATACATGCTGAAACTCCCATCTTACACATGCATTTGTTAAATTACTTTATAAACCATCATAAAAGAAAACCAAAAAAATAAATTACAGTATCAGTTGTATAAGTAATGACGTCTTTGGTGTCCTTCAGCTGGCGTGTGGTTTGTCAGAACCCTCAGACCGGCTCTCCCTGGGACCGTTCACAGGGACCGGCTTATTGCCAAAGTTCCAGTCCACGGGGTTGAGGAGCTGCAGGGTCTTCTTGTGCGTCCAGATGGGGTTGATGATGAATGTGAGCAGAGCCAGGCCAGTGAAGAAGAGCACTCGCTGTGGCAGGACAACATGGGTGGTGATTTCTCCCCAGTGTGTGCAGCTGAAGTACCACATGTAGTAGGTGAGCACCATGCGACAGTGAAACATGTGGATCATTATCCACTGGTTGGCTTTCCAAAACGAGGTGTGGGCCCAGCCAGCCTGTCAAAGAATCACAGAACACCTTAGTCCATTTCACACCTGTATGCATATCGTGTACATTTACTTTCATTTTCCTGTTTGTACAGAGAAAATCTTCCATTTTTTTCCAGCTTTATTAGTGTATTCTATTAATATCATTCATTGCTTTTATCTCTTTACACCTACTTTCCTTTTTTGCTAGTTTTTTTAAAGACTGTTTTCGTATGCAACTGAACTAATGTGACTAAGTAATTTCCCTTGTGGATCAATAAAGTTTGCCTAAGTGTACGTCTATGTCTAAGAGGGCCTATTTAAAGATTGTGAGAGTTGAAGAAAAAAAATCAAAACTCCACAAGACACATTTTCATTTAATGTGTGAGTAAAAGTTTGCAAAAAACATCATTATGCACTTAAGAAACTATTCAATGTGGAGCAAATTGCTGTATGTTTGTGTTTTATACATGTATTATAACATTAGACAAATCACCACTAATCACAAACTCATATAAAAGCAGAATTTTACTATTGAAACTGGATGGAGGAGAGCTCATTCTTAAATTTTTATATAGGGCTACAAATAATCATTATTTTCATTATTGATCCATGTGTTGATTGTTTTCTTCGTTAAGTAATTGACTGGTTTGTAACAACTTCCTAAATAAAATGATTAAATAAAATGATTATAATCTATTTCAAAAGGTAAGGGTATAAATGGCTGGGTAGTTCACACTTTTAGTAAAAATCTCAATTTTAAAGATAACTACCACTGTCAGACAATTGCAAAGAATTAAAAGTACAATATTTCCCTCTAAAGATGAAGTTGCATACAGTCATGGCCAGAAGTTTTAGCAATAACACAAATAGACTCTGCATACATGTGAATTATGTGCAAGTAAAAGGGCACTGCTCAAAAATGTGAGGGAAAAATCTAAAACATCTGAAGCAGCAAAGCATGTGGAAACAAAATTTGCATCGTTGTCAAAGCAATGGGCGATGCCTCTAATTAAGTACATGAAGTACTTTTCACCATATTTCTCTGTTGACGAAGTACAAAATACATACTTAAGTGCAGTACTTCTACAGTGCTTAGTTATACTCTGCTGGTAACTCCTTTGAACATTAAAACATACAAATCTCAGTAGTGTGTATTAATCTAGTTGATGGTTTTAAGTGTGTTTGAGCTATAATACACACATTTCCACAATAGCTTCTTCCCTGCCACAGTAAGACTGACAGCAGGAGGAAAACACTGTCAGTTTATCCTACTGACCTCTGTTACAGACACTATAAAAGGAATGGGAATGTGCAATAATCTCATGTGCAATATTATTAGGCCACAAGTCACTGTGCTATTGTCTTTTAATTGTTGTTATACTGCTTCTATACATTTATACTGCTTCTATCTTTTGGCTTTTATTCTGATTGGATCTTTTAATCTATTATACTTGCACTCTGAGATCTCTGCATAATAATTCCTATGTATCTGAAAGTGCACAAATTGCAAATAAAACTATCTATCTATTGGAGGAACAAAGACAGTTCTGAAAGAAAGTTCTGATACCAGTTCAATCTATTTCACCAACTTCCTCTTTCGAAGAAATAATTTGCTCATATGGTGCAAAAGACCACAGGAAATGAAACACTGTGACTAACCAGCAGCTACTATTAAAACCCATAGAAAGGAGCTGTGAACCATAGAGTGATTATAAACCCTGTGCATCGTATGTATGTATGGAGTAAATTGTTTCACAGGTGGTTTTGTTTGGTTTCTACCTTCAGTAACATCCAGGATATACAGGTGAATGGGGTGCTCATCTCCAGGAGCAGAGTAACCATTGGCAGAAAGTGGCCCAGGGAGTCCCACACCACTGCCCCCGCAAATCCTGACAGAGCAAAAAAATGATGCGTGGCCAGCGGAAGGTCAAAAGACCAAAATACCAAACTGGAGGCATGAAATGCCACATTTTCAAACACAAAGAAACCTGTGGCTGTGAGAATATGGAACCATGACCAGTCTTCTTGGCCTCTGACTTTGTCTCTGAATAATACAGAGTCCTCAGTTAAAGCCCGGAGACCTGCTATGATACTCTGGATGCCAAATACTGCCCGGGTTGCTGCCAAGTTCCAGAAAACCTTCTCTTTGGTGAGCAGGGACCGGTAGGTATGGGATAGCCCTGCAGACAGGAGATGACACAGGAGGAATACTGCTGCGTAGAAGCCAAAGCCCAACCCAATAAGCTGGAGGCGAGGTTCCCATGAAAGGTACTCTGGACTGGGCTGGAAGAGGGCATCTGCAGGGTCTGGGTGGCTGGTGGACCCAGGATCCATGATGAGGGAATTGTGGACACGGGAGAAGAAGCTCAGCTGTCAGAAGGTAACAGGATATTAATGAATAAACCCATAACAACTGCATTGCAAATAATTCTCTACTACAATGTTATGCTTGGTTGACTGTAAAATTGCTGTATTTTATTCTTAGTTCATTCTTTTGTTTATATGGGTGTGGTGTTTTACAAGGCTTTTTGGATTCTACCTCTCCCATGTACGTAGAAAACGTTATTGTCTGTTCCAGGTAAAAACAGAATTTTTTTCTATTTACCATGGCTGGAAAGCAAAGTTTAAAAACTCACATTCCGGCATTAAAAACACTCCCTTAAATAATAATAATAAAAAAAAAACCATAGTACCACAAACACATAAAATGACAAAAAAACAAAACACTAATAAAAACACAGTGCAGTTATTTTCATGTTACTGAGAGCAGCTATTGCAGAGGGGATGAAGGATTTTTTTGTAAATATTGTTCGATGTTAATGTTCACATGTTGTTAATGTTTTGTCTTTACATGTACTTTGGTAATTTTTCCCTCTTCTTTATATTATTTTAAATCAAGATTGTATTGAACTGTTATGTACTAAACCATATAAAATAGATTATTGTTACACCAGTGTCAAGTCTGTTAAATGATTAACCTGCTTGGCTTATGCTACTTATTTGTTATCAGTGTGTTCATCGTTAATAACAACTAACTCCTCATCTATTTTAGCCAAACTTGTAGCATCCAAATGTGACGAGTCACGCTTAAGTTTAAGAATTAACATGCGTTTTGGCTAAAAAAAAGACAACGACAACGAAAAGGTAGCGGGTCGAGACAAAAACTGAAAGTGTAAAATAGATAATTACTCACCACGAATTAGCTAACATCCCTGTTTAACATTCTGAACGGTGCTGTCCATGTACATTGTGTTCCGCTCACTCCCTGGACACAACGGGAAAACTCACATCATACGACTTCAATTTGATCATATGACCAACACAAACAGGAAGTGACGTCCCGTGTGCACTTCCGGGTGTCGGTCAGCTGTCGTGTGCATTTTAGAGACGTTAACAACTATTTCATAGGTTGTTTTAATGTATTTGCCGGTAAACTAAGGATTTATTTCTTATGAATTGATAATGAACATTTAAAAAAAAAATATATATGGGGTAAAGATTTGTTTATAGGAAAGAGACACGGACAGAATACAAAGTTTTATTGTAAATCTCTTGTCAATTTTGTCATTTTACATTTTATTAGGAACTGGACCAAAGCACAACTGTCACCACAAATATAAAATATTAAATAAAATAGAATGTATATAGCAAACAAAATAGCAGAGAGTGAATTACTCAATGTGAGTACATGGTCCAATTTATTTTTTGTGTGTTTGTTAGACTAAAACAACCGATTAGAAGCTCAGTTATTGTTTATATATATATATATATATATATATATATATGCATTTACAAATATCTATAAA
>JAPTGZ010000016.1:16982375-16994429 GCA_029814645.1 Fowleria isostigma | reverse complement strand
ATTTCAGGTAGTATGGGAGTAGATATATAATAATGTTGTACACATGTGGTTATGTTTGTATGTATATGTATGTCTACATATATACAGATATGTATTTGTATGTATATGAATATATATAATGTTATATGTTGCCTGTTTGATCTCATTCTTTTTTCCTTATTTACTTGGTTTAATTCTCAATTTTTTGTTTTTGTTATGAATTGTGTTGTTATCTTTATGTATTGTATATAATGACCACATCAGAACATTAACAATAATCAGTGCATGATTAAAATGGATAAAAAACCCACTAAAGTATTTTGTAAGGACTGAACAAAATTTGCTCTATATTGCACTAAACATCATTTAGTTCTAAATGATGTTTATTGCAATTATATTGACGACAGTAAATTTTCATAATGGCATTTGTCATAATTGTTTTATACCCAGCTCCGTTTGTGATGAAACACCTGAATTCAATATGTCCCAATACTTTTGTCCACATATTCTTTTCTGTTCCTGTATGTATGTATGCATGTTTTTTTGTACATAGTTGGCATCCTTTGTATTATTCTAAAAAAAATGTAGTTAAATTCTTTTATAAGATAATATGGACATACAGATCAGACCAGTTTTTTTTTTTAATCTACTGCATGAGTTTGTAATAAACTTTGGAAAATTCATTGTGATCTGAAATGAAAATTTGTAAAACAGTGGAATAAATATGCTGTAATTGTGGTAATACATCAGTGACAGGTATACCCTATCTCTACTGCATGACACTGTGAAAAGAAAAGCATATTTTATGAAAGAGGAAACTTATTCTTAGGTGTCACAGGAAATTGTTATAAGAGCAGCATTAAATTGCCACCGATTGTGCAAAAGCATTTGTATGTATGTATGTATGCAGGAGACAGTGCAGGTTACCCCTGTATGCTCTAGGTAGGTTGCCATAGTGATGATTCACATTTTCATGCAGAGATAACTGCAAATAATCATAAGTGACAATCTTTGCTTTCTATTTCATGCACATTTATGGTCAGTATTTCTAGACAGTCTCCAAGGAAATGTCTTCACATTGCAGGATTTGCAGTGGCCAGCACCCACATCACTGTCAAAGGGAAAAATCTGTGTGATTTCAATGCCTGTTACTGTCTTTCTTGTGTAATTTTGCACACATTCACTCATGGGGTGATGAGTTCAATGGACAAAAATAGTGAGACATCCAACTTCAACATTTGTGACATTCAAAAACCTGCAGTTCTTCCTTTGCTCACTAGAGGGCAATCTTGCTTTGTATGTTGTATAAGACTAGTGGGTTATACTAATATCAATGAAAATGACTAATTTTGACTAATTATTAAAGACTGTTACGACTAGTACATACAATTATCAAGATAAGTGCATGAAAAATTTGTAAATACAAGCCAAAATAAAGACTGCAGAGCTGATAAACTGACTTGTACTAGTTCTAGAACACCTGCATACACACACAGGACCTGCAAAAGAACATCATCTTATAGTAAAAGAAGCAAAAAGCTGACTTAGTCATGATGAAACTGGGAACCCCCTTTGTAAAATAAAAAGGGAAGAAACTATTATTTCAGTAACCTTACATACAATTGTATTCCTGTTACTAAATATTTCAACATCAAAGCTGACAAATGAGATCAGCATGTGGGTGTAAAACATGCTGCTGTTTGGGCATTTGGCAGAATCTGATTAACAGAAATGTAGTTTGTATGCAAAACCTCCCCATAATCGCTATGAAAAACAACACCAAAGGCAGTTTACAACCACTTTGTATGCAACAGGACTTCATTTGCCGCCATCTTGCTTCTCAAACCATAGTAATACCAACAATAATATACATTTAATTTCTCATAATGTGACGATGGCTGATTTGAGAAGAGACTATGCTTATGTTTCAGTGAATGAATTCAGACATACTTTCTGCAGCTACACAAAAACAGTTAATTAATACTCTGTAATATATTTGAACTATAACAGATATAAAATGCCATGCCTATGGATGACCTTCCTGACTGACTTGATTAAGAACAGATATGAGTGTCTGTACAGGTTTCTTTAGACCTGTTTATTTTCTTTGTCTCATTATTATTTCTACTGCATAAAGGCATAAAATATATTAAATGCCAAAAACATCTTGATAAATTCATCATGATTTCCTTTGAGCTAAAATTCTACCATGGGAATACAGTGCTGTTGTTATTTTAGATAACACCACATGACTTATTTTTCCTGCCTGAGTTTGTGAATATTAAGTGGTTTATTGTCTAACAAGATAAAATACATCCTTTATTAAATTTTATGTCAATTCACAACATTTTAGTTGTTATTCAGCACAGCAGCAGCAGAGTGTTTAGTATAAAGTTTACCTTTCACTTTGTCAAATAAATAAGCACCACACAGACAAAGTTTTCCAAACTTTTTCTCCAAAAATTTAATTGCAGAATTATTTACACTGAATGACCTCAGCATTAATGAAACTACTCAAAGAGGCAAAATCTTCCAATAGCTCAGCTAGGAAAGAATGGAGGGAAATGTTGCATATGCAAACTACATAAATAACAGAAAACCCCTAATGATAGTTCAGGAAACCTAGCATTGAAATAACACACATTAAGAAATGTTCATGTGACAACTTAAATATACGTAACAAATATACATCAGTGAGACAGTGGCATTAATAAAAACAAAAGAATAAATAAGCCTACATTCAGAATCAGTATTTCGCATGCCGTCATATCAGCTTATAAAATGAACGTAACAAAATAAAAATGACAACAAAACGTGAGCAAGAGCAGAAAATATTTGTGTTTTAATGAAGCATATATTATATATTTATATATCTATATATATATTTCTTTACAAATAATGAATATTTGGCATTATATTCATCCTCACTATAGATATGATATACAAGAGATGAAAATAGTTTTAGCTAAACAACTACCTTTTTCATTTGTCTAGTAATAATAGAATTGTTTCACATTCCAAGTTCAAGGAAGTGTTGTATCGGTCTATCTCAGTGAGGCTGACGCTCTTTCCACGGCATGGTTACGAAAAAGTCCCCTTGAAATATTTCACATCATGGGTTTAGAGTCAAAAGCAGACAGACAGTCATACCAAAAGTGAGGCCACGGATGTCCAGATATGAGCAGAAAATGAATGAGTGGAAGATGGGAAAGGGTCAGCGACGGCCCAACACAAACTGGATGAAAGGTACGGTCTGTAACTGTATGTGGTGATGAGTTTACAGTCTGCTAGGGAGGTCACAGAGATGGCACTTCAAGGTAAGTACTGCCCTCATGATAATAGAATAAGATGCATTTTCTGCCCTTGTGGTTTTTGGAAAGTTTTGGTGGGGGACGAGTGTTTAAATAACCAATCAGTGACCTTTCTTTCACAGCTAACAGTATATTTGTACAAAAATCCAAACAAACATAAAAAAAAAAAAAAAAAAAAACCCTAACAAAAAAGACCGTTTGAAATACGCTTTGACAAATAGATCTAAGATGACTTGTACTTTGAACCTATTTGGACAAAAAACCTTGTACTGAAAATCATTTTCCCTGGCAGACTTAACCCAGCCATTACAGCAGAAACATTTTGTTCATAGCTTAAAAAAATAGCTCTGAGAGAGTCTCAGGAGGACCCGGCTAATATTATTTTCTTCCAGACAGAGAATAGCTCTCAAACATCATGTATAAATTCTGAAATCTCAGTTCTTCCATCTAACTGAAGCTGTAAATCTATTGCACCAATACTTTTCAACATTTCTTAGTCCCTTGTGACTTTTGGCACTGATTTCTCTTTGCTATTTCTGGTCTGACTAGAAAACCTGCAATTACAAATGCATCTTCAAGGAGCCAGAGATGTGTTTGAAACTGAAGGTGGAGAAAACACTTGACTCTGTTCACAGCCCTGATTATTTTGCATAAGAAAGAAACACTTGAGTGTTGTTTCAGCGACGGTTCTCACTGAAACGGACTGATTGAACCAAATACAAGTAGTGCTGATTCTTAAGTTCTACGGTATCGTCCACTGTTCAGTAATACATTTTTCAACACAAGCTTTGAAGGGCCTTGGAGGCTGCCTGCTTGATCTCACCAAGGACTCAAAATCTTACATAAGCTGCTTTGCTTAGTCAAAGGCAGACTGCAAAATACCCAGCACAGCGACTACCGATCCTCGCAGAACAGCCTCGAGCCTCGCAGCTACACAACACCAGCAGTTCGAGGCTCGATGCGGAGCTCTCGTCTCCTCTAAGCCAGCATATGTCAGGCAGAGTCTGTCTCTCTCCCGTCTGCCTGCCACTGTGGCAACAGCAGGGGAACGTCTCTGCCCTGCCAACTGCCTGGCATCACACACCCAGACGCTTCCCACAATCCCACTGCCATTCTGCTAGAGGTGCCCGCACGAAAAAGCAGCACAATTCTACTGTAGATGGGTGTGTTTTAATAAAAAAAACAAAAAAAACGTGTAATCTACCACTCAGCTGTGGGCTATTATATGTGTAACTGAAGTCTGGCGCTGCTGTATGTCGCTGTACCAGACTCTGGCTACATGCTGACTCGTTGGCCTGAAGAGAAGTCTTCTAAAATATTAGCTTTGCTACAAGAATGTTTGAGGAATACACAGCATCTCAAACATTCTGATACAGTAAAAGTTTTTTTGACCAATGGGAATAAAAGTGACTCAAATACATTTAGTTTTTGGGTAATGTTGGTTGTAAAAAAAAAAATGAATTAACCCATAAAGACCCAATGCTACTTTTGTGGTAGTTCCAAAAATGTATTTTCTCTCTATTTCACCTTTCTTTAGGGATTTATCATCATTTATCATAACATTATCCTCTCCATTTTGCATTTTGTCAGTGAAAATCAGGTATTTTCCTATATTTATTTTACTGATCATGTGCTTTAATCATCATACTGAGATTATATTTGAGGGTTGTGATCCCAAAAACAGAGAAAACTTGAGAAAAAGTGACTTTTTCAGTGGTTGTGTAAAAAATTATTAGACCATCAAAAGTAATCACAAATAATGGTTATAATTCAAGTACTAACTCCTGTGTGTGACTAAAACAGACAGAAAAGAAAACATGGAATGCCTAAAAGCACTGTTTTTGTCAGTACAATATCATAGAGAACTTGTGTAATTTTGGTTATTATCAAGAAAACCATGGAAAATGACTAGATATCAGCTTTTAAATTAACTCTTATGAGTTATTTTTGTTGTCATTGTATTCGTCCAAACAAATGTACCTTTAGTTGTAGCAGGCATTAAAATGAACAAGAAATTGAAGAAAACATAGGGTGGTCTAATATTTTTTTCTCTGCTTAACTGCTATTCTTAAACTGTTTTCAGACAGTTTGTTTAGTTTTATGTTATCTTAATTGTATGTAAGTTTTCGTCTCTGTTAGTTTGTTTGTATTATACTGATGTGCCTCTTGGTCAGGTCTACCTTGAAAAAGAGGTTTTGTCTCCAGGGACTTCCTGGTTAAATAAAAATGAACAAATAACATTAACTGAACATAAATCATGTGTATCCGTCCACTGTCATTGATCCAACTTCATGGATTTTACAGATGAATCAATGTAGCAGAAGACAACGGTGTTTCCACGTTCACTACGGAGCCTCTGAACATCCAAATGGGTCATATCTGATGACCATGAAAAGACGACAAACTGTATTTGACACCAATTATTTACATGTATTGATAGGATTAGTGTCTCTAAGGTTATTAAACATGTTAGACCAGTAGATGCTTTTGGTCACTAGGGCATATTTGGGCCTTTATGGATTAAAACATCAAATAAACCATGAAAGTATGAAATGTGTTAAATGACATGGGATGATATCTAACTGTGTTTCCACAGAGTGCAATGATGCAAGGACAGTGTGTATGTGTGTTTGTGAGAAAGATACGGGTCAGGCCACTGTTGGGTAGTAACGGCTGACTCAGAGGCACACTAACCTCTGATTCAACCTCTTCTACTTCCTACAAAAACACACATCCACAAACACACACGACATACACACTATATACTCATAACCAAAGATAGATATATATACTTTTTAGTTACTGCTATGTGATTAATCTCCCTGATCCCATTCATTATGAGACCATGAAACCCAGAACAATTACTCCACCAAACATTTCTAAGACACTGAAAATGACTTTGAAGTGGTGTATCATTAAGCTGACAGTGCATTTGGTTGCATTGATTGTTTGTCTACTACGGTATTGATTAAATGAAAAGCAGCACCATTTGGTTGGTTGATTATCATAAGTTAAATCAATACATCAGTCTGTTGTTTGGTGAGTGAGATTTTTCTTTTCTGTTATGGATGAGTTAACCTTAATGTGAAATCCTGCTTTTTGACCATTTGTGTTTAAGTCTCATCCAACGTCCTGTTCATGTAAACTGTTTATCACACCTGCATCACACACACAAACAGGCTGCACATGAATCATTAAGAACGTTTTAACTTCTACTAGCAGTAAGTTAACCAGGTCGTGTTGCAATTAAGTTTAAGTTGGTGTCAATCACAATTTTAGAGGATGAATAATAACTTTTTAACATAACGCTATTGTAATTCAGTTTTTATCATTTATGCAAACAAGTTAACCGTCTTTCAGATTAACGTTTTACAGATACATTGCATATGAACTGTAAAAAATCCTTTAAAATTATATTAGTTATCACATAGTAGTATGTAAACCATATTTCATAAGTGCTTGTAGTGCTGCATTATGTATTAACGGTGCAATGTTTTTTGTAATAATTTTTCACCTCATTATGTAATAACATGTCGCATTTTTTAGTAAGATTTTGTAATAAAATTCTTGAACACATTTTGTGATAAACTTATTCCATATTGCAACAGTTATTACAAAAAGCAGTTGTTGCATTTTTTCTAAAGAAATGTAATAATTTGGTGCATTATGTAATAAACCATCGAAAAACCATCCCAATTGATGCCTTAATTGGAAAAACCATTATAGCAGCAGAACAACATTATGCTTTCAAACTTAATTAGAATGAATTAAAAAAAAACCCAAACAAACCAAAACTAACAGGATGTTTCATTGGTCATTTATTGGAACATTCCAAATCTTTTTGTTATTAGACAGTTTGATGTTCATCTACCTTTATCCTGTGCTTTAACACACAAATGGAGCTGGAATAAACATTTTTTCTGTTCTGTATATGTGTTTTTTTTATGCTTTGTAACATATATATTATTGCATAACATAATTCAGACTGAATGTGTGTATGTTTTCCAAAATTTCAGTGCACTGGTAAGTTTCTTGTCAGTCATACAAAATTAGTCCAGCTTTTGTCTCTAGCTTACAAACCCATTTTCCATTATAATGAATACAGTTACATTTGATTTAGGCTTAACCAATGAAACATCCTACTGTCTTTTAAACTGAATTTTAATTAAGCTGGAATGCTTAATGCTGTTTTGCTGGTATGATGGTTTTTCCAATTAAGGCATTAATTTTAATGTTTTTTTTCCATGGTTTATTACATAATGCACCAAATTATTACGTTTTCTTAAAAAAAAGTACTACACCTGCATTTTGTAATAACTGTTACAATATGAAATAATTTATTACATGAAATGCAGCAAGTTTATTAAAAAATATGTTCAAGAATTTTATTACAAAATGCAGCATGTTATTTCATAATGAGATGAAAAAATATTACATCATTACATTATTACATATACATTGTTATCACATAATGAGGCAGTATAGTGCTCATTATATATTGGTCTTATGTTTTAGATAGTTCTCATTTGCAGTAATGATTCATATCTATAAAAGAATGTTTTGGTGCAACCTGCTTCATTTAAATAATGTTTAACCCCTTATATAATATTCACCCACTTATTAACTAAGACAAAGTCTGACCATGGCTTCTATCATATCTTAGCATTGTGATGTTATCAAAATAAAACACAGATGAAGTTGATTTAGAATACTACATACTGTACAGGCCTGCATAGCCAGAGTGTGTGACTCTAGTGTTCATCCTTTATTCCCCTCTAAGAGGAAACCTGCAAAGTTTTCCTTATTTGGGATTTGCTGCTAGCATCCCACTGGAACGCTTTTGCCCCAGTTTTATTTCATTTCTTCCCAGTTTTTCCTAGAGGGAGTCAGTGCAGTTATGATACTCAGAGAGACTTTCAGTAACAGAGAACTTTTAAAACAGTATGAATATTATGAGGTATTTCTTGGATTAAAAAGCAAAGAAAAAAATGCAGATATTTTGTTTACATTTTGGAAGATTTGTCATCATTCCTCATGAACTGTGAGGGCTGAGGGCGCTACTTGAAAGGGCCTGAGACTAGTATATTAGATGAAAAGAGTCATGGTTGTGTGTGTGTGTGTGTGTGTGTGTGTGTGTGTGTGTGTGTGTGTGTGTGTGTGTGTGTGAATATGACTGTGTGTATGCAACCGATTCAGAGTTGTTTAAAGAAAAATAGAGGGCAGGCCGGCTTTGGACATGGGGAAAATACACAATGGATGTTCTTCCTGCTCACAATTCAAAAATACAACAGTACTATTGTGAACTTGGGTATGTACATTTCCCTTGGAAATAGAGAGAATTGTAATAAGTGCATAAGTGCATTTGTCTACACATTTTGATCTAAGGAGATACACAAACCTTCAGTTTTTTTTCTACTGCATTGACAGAATGAAAATGTTGGCACAAGACTTGCATGTTTTCAGCTTCAAGTAAATGTCAATATTTGAAAATTGGCAACAGGAAAATTAGATATATAGGAAAAGTTATTTCAAATGTGCATGTTGATGAGCTGACAAAAGTCATTCTTCCACCAATCCAGACCATGAAATGATTGACTACATCCAGATTGGGTAGAAAGCTGCATTTTTTCAACACTGACCAGTCCAGAGCTTATGAGGGGTGCCTGAATAACCTTAAATGGGCGATCAGTGCCACATGCACAGAGCTGAGGTATTTCAAGCATTGGCACTTTTCAAAGTTTTAAACTCAGAACAAATCTCAGATTTTTAGATGTAATTAACATTTATCCCAAACAAAAGAAAAATCAGTAATATTAACTGAAATCATTGAAAAATACAGAAGGGCTCCTAAGTTTGGATGTTTTCAAACAACTTCAAATGAATATCGTTTGTCTCATTGACTCTTTTAGCTCAAAGGCCTGGTTGCTGGTAGGTTTTCAAAGCTGCACTTTTTAAATGGCACTTTGCAAATGCTGAAAAACTACAGACGTACCCATCCAGGACATGGATGAGAGCTTGTAGGCTGGGTATCAGGATCACCAGCAAATCAAGAAGAAACCCAACCAACCCATGTCACTCGTACATCTCATTAAACACTTATTCTGGCAATGGGACGAGCTCGGCACATCCTACTGACCAGTGGCGATGGGCACTGAGGATGGCTAAAACAGATCAGACAATAGATGGACAAAGGAAGAGGAGACAGAGTAGCAGTATAGAAAAAAGGCTAGTTTAAAAGTTGTTTAGATGTCGGAGCAGGGAGATAAACTGGCCCCTGACTCTGTCTTCTCAAAGTCTAGTCTGAGCCTCGGGAATATAGATCTCGATGCTGTCTGCTCGCTCCGAGGCTGAGTTCTGCCGGAACGAGGCGGCGCGTTTGGCTGCCATGAGCCGCCGTCGAGCCTCCTGCCGGTGTCTGTCCGGGAGGTCCAGAGATTTCTCCCTTGTTATCATACTCTTCTGTCGAACTGTCTTCTTTGGTACGGGAGCTGGTGGCTTTAGGAGGTAAAAAAAAAGACAAGGATGATGTGTGTTATTTATATGTCAGACCACAGACAGGAAAACGTTTAACAGGGAGTGTCAAACATATGGCCCACAGCCCAAAAGTGGTCCTCTAAAGGGTCCCATCTGGCTACAGGGTGAAAGTGCAAAGTGCAAATATTACACAGAAGACAATGACAGTCGAGGGTGTGATTAAATTTCAATCAAAAAGTTAAATACTATATTTCTCAGGTCCAGATGCCTGTTTGTAAATGTTTTGTACCTTTGTAGATCCTTTGAGATCTGTAAGTTGTAATGCTTAAAGTGTAAAATGACAAACTGCTAAGTGTGTGAGTGCAAAAATAGGCTAGAAACAACTGGTTTAATCTTTAATAATGTTTTATAGTAAAAGCTTGCTATACATAAATAATGTATTCACGTGTGTATGTGTCTAGTCCTATATACACATTACATATTTATATAAATCTATATTTAATTGGAGCACTTGTACTGTTAGCGCTTTGAGTATGCCTTAATAAAAAAGCGCTATATAAATCTAATCCACTATTATCATTATTATTATTATTGTTATTCTCTGTAATTGTACAATTTTTGCTTTTAACACTGTTGCCCATAAAGTTGGAGTAACATTTAAAAAATGCCATGTATTCTTGATAAATAAAGTGTAACTGGACTCAGTATGTAATCATCATACCCAGTCAAAGGTGATTACTGATGGATATAAATAGAGGAATGTGTGTGAAAACACAATTATTCCATCTTTATGAGTCAATAGTGTAGTTTAGATCTAGATCAGTAACACGCAGCAGCACTGAGGCTTCACCATTAATGATCTAGTGACGAAGACTGTGTAATATCAGTCAGACCAATCCACTACCAGGGTTTAAGGGCATTAATAAAACAGATACTTTGAACTTTTTCTCTAGAATTCACTTGAATCAATATCTTATATTGCGTCACAAAAATCAAAGTGCGGATTTTTGGGGAGAACTTGATGCTTCTTTTGACTTTTTCTCTAGACGCAAATTTTATAAAATTTATTTATTTATTTTTTACTTATGTAATATGCAATTTATAGGTTGTATGAAAATTGTAAAACATATCAAATTTTTATGCAGAATCAAGAGTGCCGTCATTATGTGACCCAAAGACAACACTGATAATGCCGGAGATGGAAACATGAAACAAGAGGTTAGGTCTGTCCTCACAACCTCATTTAGTCCTCAAAGGGGAGGAGTTATCAGTAGTATTATTAACATTAACAGACACTGAATAAACTGTGATCTTTATTATTGTATCATCACGTTCTGTCTGTTATTCTAAAACCCCTCTTCTCATGAAACGATTGTGAAATTGAGCCTGTTTACATGACCATAAAAATCCGATAACTGGCAGTAATCCGATAATTGCTGTAATTAGATGCGACATATTTACATGCACTTCAGAAAAAACCCTGATTTCCATGTTTTGGTCCATTATTCTATTTCTTTTGGAGTACATATGCAAGTTATCACATAAGACGTACACTTCATGTCATTTTCAAAGCATCCAGTCTTGTCTTGCTGCCCATGGTAACGCCTACAGTGTTAGCTGTCGTAATGTGAGAGCTAATAAGACTACAAAATAGGTCATATATTGCTGCTATCCTTCATTTATTTCATTGTTTGTTTACCTTTGTTTCCTTAGGCTCATGTTGTCGCTGCGTAACTTCCGTTTATATAGATTTTTTTTTTTTTTTTTTTTTTTACACATGCGCAGATGTAAAAAAAACCCAAAGAAATCAGATTAACCTGTATACATGAAGACATCGGAGTACTGGGAAGAAATCTAGGTGTGTTAATACGATTTGTCATAATCAGATAACTGTCATTATCGGATGAAGCCAATCAGATTATCCTGTTTAAATAATCAGTTGAATAATCTGATAACTCCAGAAATGAGATAATGATCAGAGTATTGGTGTGCATGTAAACAGGCTCAGTGTGATTTATTCTTGATAAAGTGGAACTGACACTTAATGATAATTAATGATGAGTATAAATATGAATAAAAAGAGGAAAGGCCTGAAAACGGAAATATTCCATTTTACTGTATTTCTGCTTCAAGTGAATGTACTGTAATATGTTACAAAGACTGAGAAATGTGTATATACAGTACAGGCCAAAAGTTTGGACACACCTTCTCACTCAATGCATTTTCTTTATTTTCAAAAAATAACCAAAAATGAACAAATCTTGACCAATTGAACCAAAAAATTATAAAA